>CAVNYN010269572.1:0-93819 GCA_963692815.1 Nyctanthes arbor-tristis
CTTGAAAATCTCATCACTGTACTCTTCAATTTTGTCCTGAACATACATTTTACCTCCACTCTTGTTCTTCTGCTCACGACTCAAGGCTTTGTCATACCGGAAATTATCCGGATAGTCAAGAAGATACTGGGAGAATTCATCATCGTATAGAAGGCTGTCCTTGTTAGCCACCCCAAGGAAAAGCCAAGCAAGGCCACCAAACTTGAATGTGGGGATAGATTCCATGAACATACGGCGGAGATAGCCTCTAAACGGAGCCACACCAGTACCAGTCGCGATCATAATATGGGTGGCATTAGGATTATCTTCAGGTAGAAGCATTACCTTGCCAGAAGGACCTGCAGATATAGTGAAAACAGGTCCGTAAAAATGAATGGGTATCCCCTTTATTTAAAGAAGATTTAAAAAAATAAAACAAAATAAAAATAAATTCCATATCATCTAGACGCTTCGCCAGATCGCATGATTCATTAAACTTCAGAGCTACTTCTAAAGGAACCTTCTTTTGCCACTCACCGAAGCACATTCAATGTTTTCCCCTCTTTTATTTCTTTATTTTAGTTTACAAATTTTAGTTCAATTAATTTCTTAGTCTTTAGTTCCCACTTACTCTTCAGACTAGTAAAACCGACTCCATAATCTACTTTTCTAATTTAAGTGAAACGTAACAATTTCAAAAGTAATTCATTAGTGATATGAAGTGAAATGGAAAAAGCAGAAAGTGAAAAAAGACAAATGATGCAGCAATTACAATCGATTTTGAAAGAGCTGTTTTTCCCCCCAGAAAACAAAAAAAAAAATGAAAAAGTTGGTTTGGACGAGATAGAACTTGACCAATTCATCATGACTTTGCGGCAATAACCTTCAATGCGTCCAATTCAGTGTCAAAGAACCCTCCATAAAATTTGAAAAGGATTTTGATATGGTGTCATGTTAACTAATCATCATAAAAAACCTTACCTGTGATCTGGATTTTGTCTCCAGGATTTGAATCACACAAAAAATTGCTGCATACACCGTTTTTCAAGGGATCTTCTTTTCCAGTCTCAGGATCACGATAGACTGCACGTCGAACACATAGAGTAGTTGTCTTGCCATCAAAAAAGTCTCCATACCTGGTAGATGCTATCGAATATAGACGGACATTATGCGGACTACCAGGCTTTTTAGGGTTCTTGCCCTGAAATGAATAGGAAATAAGTTCAGAGATGTGCTGGGTAAAGGTATTTCATATGATACTGTATTCTTATGCAAGGAAAAAGCCAGACCATTAATGGCACAGAAAGTTAAGAGGGAAAGTCATTATCCAAGCCTCGAGAGTTGAGAATAGGCTAGATGCAGTTGCAGAAGATCTGTCTCCTTTCAATCTTTTGAAAGTACTTTGGATAGACTGGCGTTATGGAAAATGACACATGAGGAAAAAGGCCTAGCTTCTTGTAACCATCCAAATTTTCAAAGATCTGTGTGATTCGCCTTTTGTGGCACCATAAAACTTGATAAACTACCAGTTTACCACAAGGTTGTATATCTCGGCAAGAGGCAAAACCAAGCGTTTCAAAGGAATGAAATGGTTAAATGTCTAATTTGATCGTTAACCCTTGGGGCATGTTTTCATAAGGTGGAACAAATACTGCAGGACAATATAAAGTAAGAGAACAAAACTATAATTTTGTTCATTGTCCTGTCTAATTCTATTCAATGGTGCGTACCAAAAATGCCTTAATATTCCATAAATGTTATAAAGGTGCAAAAAGAAGATTTTGAAACATACAGGTGGAATGACGCCATAACTTTGTCCTTCCCAATAGGGAACATTGCCACCATGATCAATCACCACATGACACACTTCTCCAGGAGCAGTTGGGCCAACAAGCCTTTCAACGGAGACGATGGTTGCAGTGTACGGTTCCTTGTTCTTGTACAAGTGTAGCGGAGGCTCTTTCGCATCTTCTAATGTCAAAGGTTGAACTGCAACTTTAGGTTTAGGTTTGATAACCTCTCGCACTGACATAGAAACCACAAATCGACCTCTTGATCGAGCATTTTCATTTTTCAAGTCCAATCGTAAGCTAGAAGTCCATGATTTGTCATCAAATTTCATATAATTTGCCTGAAGCAAATGAAAAAGAAATATCATTATTGCAAGGAGCTCTATAACCACATAACAAAATAATAAAACGTGTTCACTCAGAAGGAAAAGAAACGCTGCAGATCAAGAAAATGCATTTTACCAGAGTTTTATCCAACTCAAACTCTTTTAAGCCTACTAACCTTGAGTTCAAGGTAGAGAAGGCAAGATAATGGATCAAACAGGGGTAATGAAGCAAATTGAAATTAAAAGAACATAACTGGTAGCTCTATATATGCATTGCATATATAAGGATAACAGTTATCCTCCAAGTTCTCAATTTTCAAGTATGGATAACTAATGCATGAAATGTACTGAAAACCAGTTGAATTGATGAAGCAAGTGAGCCTTTGAAAACTTGTGGCAGTGCCTCAGATATTAGCTACTCAGAAATATATAACATGGAAAAGTTGGCTCCAATGGAGATACACACCAAAGTTAAATAAAACAGTTCAACAATCCAAGGTTTCACTTTGGTCATCAAAGATTTTTCTTTTCCAAGTCAATCACTAGACTGTCAGCTTTGTTTTGCACCAATGTTACATGATTGGGACGATGTGGCACACAATTCGTAAGCGCACCATTTTCATGATTTCATCGCCCAGCTTAGCAAAATAGCATGAATGTGCTTTCATAAATTAAGTAAATAGGCAGAGAAACTAAACAAAAGCAAGCTTTTTCGAAAAAGTCTTCAGGCCTAGTTGGATCGTACAAATAAAACATGGAATAAAGTGACTAAATTGAACAAGAAACGTTTGATGACTTAAAATGAAACATCCCTAAACTAACACATTAAAATTCATCACCTTTAATAGCAGAAGCAAAGAAAAGTAACAAGAAAATCATGAATTGATTTTAAAGGGTGGGTAAATAAGGACCTTAAACACAGATCTCCGAACAGGGGAATCACCGTTGACAGGAACCGCAAGTAGGGCCTGCAAGAAAATCCAAATTTCGCTATCACTTCAGCAAAATCAGCCCAGAAAAGAAAAAATCGAAAATCTTAAGTATTAGAGTGACCTGAGAGAGAGCTGACTGAGCCATGATCCGATCAAATGTACTCTTCAGAGTAAAAGAATTTTAATTGTATGTATAAAATTTTCGACAGGAAAGCCCAGAAAACAGAGAAAGGGAATAGGTTTGGTATATAGAATCATAGATCAAGGGGGTTTTAGAGGTTGGCGACTGAACCTTTGGCAGCTGAAAAGGACAAGACTTTTGGGTGTTTTGGCTCTTCAGTGCAGCCATCGTGACTACCGTCCCAAATGGAGTTACGAAAATGTTGTGGTTTTTCAATGTTGACCTTCCTACCTATCCTTCAAAAGGTGTCAAAATTCATTGAACTAATTTCTCTTGGTAATGGCACCACTTTTTATCATATTATTTTATTCGAATTTGAGCCATTATTCCCACTTTCATTTTTCCTAAAGAATAACTCAGAAAATTTTCATCGAATCGAATTAATTAGAATCACTTAGGTCATGAACAAATTTACAGTTTATATGATAGATACACTATTGAGTGGTGGAGCCTAACTCGTGACGCTTTACACGAGATGTAGAATCACTTAGGTCATGAACAAATTTACAGTTTATATGATAGATACACTATTAAGTGGTGGAGCCTAACTCGTGGCGCTTTACACGAGATGCACACAGAAGTTTGGATTATTGTACAATTAAGGTTTTTTTTAAATATTTTCCACACATGTAGTTTCAATTATCCTCAAATTTCAATTATATTAGGAAATCGACTTAGGGTTATTATATAGAGGGTTGATGTCTTATAAACCATATACATAGGCGGTCCTGAGGGTGTGTAGGTAGTGCAGGATCTTATCATCCAAGGGACACCAAAAAATTTTTTGTTAAATAGGTGTGATGTTATTTTTTGAGAATGTTATTTGTTAGAAAAGTAGGCATTATTGTGACAACAATTTTTATAAAAAGTTTAATGGAAGTTATTGAGTTAAAAATTAGAATATATTTTATTATTTTAAAAAATTAAACAAGGCCTATCATTGAAGCTTAAATTTCAGTTAATATCAAAGACCAAAATATAAAAAATAATAATAAATTAAAATAAAAATAAACACACTATAAAGCCAACAAATTAATACTAAGAAATTGGGGGTACCATAATGAAAATAATGTTTTTATTGTGAAATACTATGATTTATTTTTTCTAATATAGCCCTTATTTAATTAAAGGTACCAATTTCTATTGTCGCACAGGGCATCTAAATTCTCAGGGCTGGCCCTAACTATGTATCCCATCATATATATATATATATATAAAACAAAAGTATATTTGTAGCAGCTGAAGAGAGGACGCAATATCGAGTTGAGGTGATTGAACTTATATAAATCTTATGTGTTTTGTGCATTTATTTATTCTTTTACAATTGATTTCTCATAACATATACCTCGTGGATGCTATTTGTTAATAAATGACATATATAAAGATGGGTGGTGGGCTGGCAGTCATTAAGGGAAGATGGAGAGTTGTTTTAATTGAACAAAAGATGATACAAATAAAATTGACACATGGCATGGCATGATCTTACAGTAACAATCACATGGGTTACATGTCTAGTTTATTTAACTCTTTGTCCTAGTGTTTTTTTAAATAGAATTATTCTTGTTTGAAAATGGTAGACGTTGTGGCGGAAGGCAGAAGCCGGTGGACATTGGTCAGGATGAGTTTGGTAGATTAAGATTTAAAATTTATAAGGGTTGAAATATGGTGACGAGTTATTTTGATTTATGAGTAATGCTATGAGTATAGTAAATTATACGAATATACACTTGACATACTCTTGTTAACTCATACATTACATTATTTTTCAATCAATGGTTATTACATGAGTTACATGTGTTACATTTTATTGTATGTTTTTGTTATACTAAAAATAACGTTTGGTGTTTACTCTTTAGAGACATCAGATTTTGACTAATTAGTGTCTCTGTTTGTGTGAAGAAGATAAATTTAATTTAATCAAGAAATTGTAGTTCTCTGTTACGTATATAGTTCCAGGATGCAAGCCTCATAGAAATATAGATTTACTTTGGACAACATGATTTGGGTAAGCAAGTGTATTAAAAAAGTTGTTTTAAGGTCTATTTAACACGAGTTATTGTACAAATTCTACACCAAGAAACAAAGAAGGATGATAATAATAATAATAATAATAATAATAATAATAATAATAATAATAATAATAATAATAATTGATAATAATAATAATAATAATAAAAACAAATTACGAATAAGGCTCAATTTTAGATTCTACCACAAGGAAATCTTAAAATGGGCAAACAACTCTACTAACACAACCACTCACAGAGTGGGAGTTACAACACTAAAGAGTAGTTTTTCTCTCCCATCTTCAAATGTTTCCACGTCAAAGAACAAGTCTTGAAACTAATATTGAGCTAAATCTCTATATATTGGAAGGCTACTGAGATTTTGGAATCAATTTCCCGTCCAAAAAGATTCTGGAATTCACTTTTTATTTTTTATTTTTGCCCACTCCCACTGAGTCCCCTTTCATTACTATTTTTGTTTTACCTTTTTTTTCCCTCACCACACCGCACGTTTATAGCAGTTAAAAAAAATGTCCACTATTGTTCAATCTCTATCGAAAACAATTAAACATTTCAGCCATTAACTGCCCACTACTTTTGTTCAATCTTTATTGAAAAATTAAGTATTTCAATCACATTCTTATGTTTTTTGGTAAAATTCCCTTTTTTTAAGAAAATGTTTTATTAAGCAATTATCTCTCTTGAAATTTATTAAATATTTCCATCACGCCCGATTTTTTAATACATATTAATTTTTTGACGTAATAGGTAATTATTATCTCACAAACATGCACATATAAATAAAATGATTAATGATATACATCCCTATTAGTTCACCAGTTGCTTTACTGGTTGACAATTTTACTCTTAAAAATCTAAATATCAAATAAGTCAAGAATCTGGATTGTCAGTTTTATCTTCCAACTCCTTTTTATAATTTTGTCAACCGGTAAACTAACCGATGAACCAACCGAGTAGTTTATCATTATCCAAATAAAATATGCCCACTTCTAACATTTTTCAACAGTTTACCCATATATAGATAAATAGCATATCTTTTTAACATAGATAAATATATAGTGCTTAGAAATTACAACTAATGCTATTTTAAATCATTTTGCAAATTTGATTTTTCCACCGGTCTTTTTCATGTAGATTTGTTTTACCAATTTGCCTTTTTCCACTCGATTGGTATGTTAACCAACTACCCACTTCCCCTGTTTTTTATCTTTTCCACAACATGACATGTTTCCCTTTTTTATTTTTATTCAAAGAAAAGAAATTAGTTTAACCTTACTTCATCAATTCGTCACCCTTGAAATGTGGATTGTGAAACTACTCCACACTGGCTTCAACTATTATAATACGTTTGGAATGTAAAATACATCTAACGTTTAAAAACCAAATATATCATCTATATGGATAAAAATCAACTATATCCTAAATCTTTTTAAAATCATAAATCTTTATAGCTAAAAACAGCCATGAAAAAAATCTTCTAAAACCACAAATCTTTATGGAATTAAATATAACTTATCTTCGAATTATTATCTTTATCCTCTTTCTAAGCACCACCAAATACCTCTATTTATGTTGTGAACATGGGTTTGTAGTACAAGTTTATCAATTTAAGCACGGATGATACAATTTTAATTTATTAACATCACCTTTTCCAAAACTTACAGGCATGGAATTCTACTTCACTTAAAAAGAGAAAGGGAAAAAAAAAAAAAAAAAAACTTCCCCGCCACCCACGATAACTGATCAACCTGACGAAAGTATTATATATAGCCTTCTTTGAGTGTGAACGTCATACACAGCATTGCAAAAAATACTTCAAGAAAGGTCTGCCAATTTTAATAGTTTACTTACGATTAGATATGCCACCATTCATGATATTGCTGAAGGATGTCGACACGATGAATGCTCACTTGACGATCGACGTCTACGGAATGCAGAAGTGGTTATACACGGCGGAAGCCTCTTGGAGCTAGCTTTTTAATGGTTCTCCTTTTTATTTCTCATTTTCCTCAATATTTTTGCATTCCATTTATAAAGGTAAAATGCATTTTGCTCTCTAATTATTTTAAACTGTTGCAAATATGTGGAAGTTCATTGTACATAATGCAATGCTATCATTATATGACAATCTGATCCAGTTATTTGACTGCATGCTAGTGGTGGCTGCGGCGGTGACATGCAAGAACAGAAGAAACGGAATTCCGATCAGTTTTTTGGGTTTGCGACCACCATAACAGTGGGAAAATACCAGTGGATGAACTTTAGGTATATTTCATGCCCATCAGTAAGTCCATGACAGAGGAGGAGGCCAAGAAAATCATCCAAGAGTTCCACAAGAATGGTGACAATATACTGGAGCTTGAGGAGTTGTATTAATGGAAAAAGATGATAACATTCTTAGGAGGGCTTTCAAGTTTTTCGTGGATGAAAAAGGCTCTAGATGCATCACAGCGGAGGGGCTCTTGCAGGTTTTCTGTTGCCTTGGCAACTCCAAATCAAATATAAAATGTAATGGAGTGCTAGATTTTAGTGAATTCTACGAGATGATGACTTATTAGAGTAGATTAAATTTTTTTTGTTAATTTAATATTTGTAAAACCTTATCCTTCTGCCAATTAATGAATGAAATTGAAGGTGTTATCATACTTTAATATATTAACGAGTTTTAATTGAATTTGAGTAATCTGACAAAACATGAATACGTTGTTTGCATAAGTAAAAGACGTTTTGGTGCAACATTATTTTTTATGGAAGGACTGTATCTATAAGTAAAGGTAATAAGTTAGTCCAAATAAATAACATTATTTTTCAAAGTTTTAGGTCCATTACCTAATGTGGAGTAAGAACAATCAGCTAGATTTCAAGTTCCGCCACTTAATAGAAAGTGACATTTTTAATAAATAATAATATCAATAATAATGACATTGAATGAGTACAAAGGAATCCAACTTCAAACGTTAGCATTCAACATACCTAATGTGATTTAAGTCTAACTTCAAACCCCAGATTTTGATTGATTCTCTTTTCAAAAGTGAACAAATAGATATAATATTGTTTCAAGAAACACTATACAATTTTCTTTTATTCAACGTTCAGATCATACAATTTCATTATATATAATCTTTCTAAACAAATTTGTTCTTTAAATCAAGTAGTCCATAAACAGAGTTCATTATAATCTTTCTAAACAAATTTGTCCTCTAAACTAAGTAGTCCATAAACAGAGTTGGTTTCGATGGAAATTGTTATGGCTAGGATGCCGTTGATGCTCTTCCGATCTAGAATGTTTTTTTAATTCCTAAGAAATTTGTTTACATTGATTGTGTCATGCCTATACTAACTATCAATAAGAGTCAAGGTCAATCTTTTTTTCCATATCGGACAATTCATTAAAAAGTCAATGCTTACTCTCGAATAATTCTACGTGGTAGTGTTCAGAACTGCGAATCGTGTTAATCTGAAGATACGTATATGTTATAATGATGAAACTTACTAACGAAACGACGAATGTGTGTATAAGGAGGTTTACAAAAATTTGTGATAATCTAGAAAAAAAATAATAATTATTATAATACTTATTTGTCATTTAAAATGTTACTTTGTGCATTACTGTTTCCTACGTTGTTCATATTTCTTATTTTGTACTTTGTCAGAGAAATTTGGCCGTGCAATGCATGGGTGCAAACACTAATATAAGAGAACAACACAGCAATGAGCCTTGCATCAAATGGGTCACTAGCAATATGGGCCAATGAGCAACTAATCACAAAAGCTATCGTCTTAAATTGCCCCAGGTGAAAAGGGTTTTTCTCCAATTTAGATTCTTTTTTTTTTTTTTTTGAACGGAACAATTTAGATTTCACCTCAAAGTATTGATTCGATAACACTTTAATTCTTGATTAAGCCTATGAAAATAAGTTTGATCACCATCGCCTTAGAATTATATTGGGTATCAAAACCTCAACACGAGTTAATTTACATTTCCATTATTTGATATTTTCATATTGAAAGCAAGAAGTCTTTTTTTTTTTTAAATCCTCGAGAGCGTTTGGACTTTGGAGGACATTATGCGGCGTAGCATAATATAGCGTTGAAAATTGAAGGGTTGGTGCTGGAACTAAAAGGTCCCTTGACCGTTCCCAAAAGGCACTTATTAGGATGATCGGACAATTTAAAATTCGCATAAATTGTCTACATTAATTAATTAATAATAATCGTAACCATCATTATTGTTACAGTAAAAGAAAGAGGAAAAGTCAAAATGAGGTTGCGGATACAATAGCAAATAACTGCTCAAATCCTTAATATGATGGATCAAAATATCCTTTCACTTGTCTAGAATCTGTTATTTAAACAAAACAAGATCCCGTGAAATTATATTGAATTATTTAACAATACATTTCGTAACTTTTTAGAAAAACAATCCTTATTTACCGACTACACAGTGTCAAACCAAATCAAATTCTCTCTCGATACCTTTCTCAAAAAATATGGGGTCAATTTCACCATTAGTCCCTGACTTTTCAGCATTTACACAATCTTGTTACTAACTTTTTTCTCATCTATCCTTTTATATAATAGTCGAGTTCTATCCTTCCGTTAAGATTCCGCCTATTTTTCTATTAAACCCCTATTAAGTACCGCATAAATTCTTTTAAAATATAGGGTAATTTTTCACTTTTGGTCCCCAACCTTTTGAAAATATAAGGGTGAAATGGTCAATTTATAGAGGTTTAACAGATAAATGGAAGGAATCTTGACGGCAAAATGAAACTCAATTATTATATAAAAGATTGGGGACCTATGAAGTGAAAAAAAGAATGGAACAAAATGACATAAAAACTAAAAGTTTGGGGACTATGGTGAAATTTACCCAAAAATATGATTTGTACGGATTCTTCTCCATATAAGGAAGAGATCTTGGTGTAATTGTCACATATAAATAGCACCTGGAATCCTTAATCTTTACACCATTTTACGCTTGAATCTCTAGCATTTGATTTCTAGTAATGGAGATCCTTAGCCCCATATACTTCTCTACGGTCAAGATCCTCTCCTTTTATTTTTAACTGCAGAGGTCCTAACCTTTATACCTCTTGACATTTGAGTCCTTAATATTTGATTTTTGTCAATGAAGGCCCAAAACGTTTAGTAATTTAGGTGATTGTACTTGAAACAATTGAACTTTCTGTTTATATCTATGGGTACATCTCACGTGATAATTGTATGAAGGGTAATCTTGTCAATTCAAGTTGATTTATATATAATATAAGATTTCAAGGGAATCTTGCATTTATCTCGATAACTAAATGGAAATTAATAATTTCTATTAAAATAATTTAACTTGTTATTTTTTAAAAGCTTTTTGAACTTCCACTAGTGGAAATCAAAAGTCAAAAACCTAAGCTTAAAATGTTTAAAGGTTAAGACCCTCTATTGCAAAAAATCAAAGGTTAGGGAGTAAAAAGATGTATATAATTGCGACATCCGCTGCTAGATATCAATTTTTAGGTTCTTGTACTAAACCAGGTGTAAAGATTACGTACTTGAGACGCTATTTACCCCAAAATAAGAAATTTCACATCTAGTCATAAAAGTGAAAAATAGAAAATGATATATATGAGGAAAATTTTCAAGAACTTTTTAGAAATTTTGTTAAAAAACTTCTCACCCATATGGTGTGCATAGAAAATGATATATTTTCGATATGAAAAATAGAAAAGGATATATTTTCGAGCACCATGGAAGACAATTTTCCAATTAAAAAAAATTCTATTTTGTATCTTTCAAGTGTTTTTATCAAATGGATGTTGTAAAAAGTGAGATAATAAAAGAAAAAAATAGTTTTTATTTTATTTATTTTTTAAAGAATAGAGGAATTATACTCTTTTTTTTTTTTTTGAAATATAGTTTCGATTTTATTTATTTTTTAAAGAATGGATGAATTATACTTACGCCACCATCTTATTGGTTACACTAATTGTGTTTTAATTTTGTTCAGCCGTTCATCGTGGATGGGGTTGCACCGTCTATTTCTAATGTGACGGTAATATGGCCGGACGTGGTACACACATGGCCGCCATGTATGTTGGCTATGTGTGTGATACGTTAGAATGATGACATGGCAAGATATGGCACACACATGACCGCTATATGTGTTGGCTATGTATGTGATACGTCAGAAGTAGGCGGTGTAAATCCGCCCACAGTGAGTGAATGAATATTACTTAATTGTGTTTGACAACAAATTTAAATTAATTTAGTTTGAATTAAATTTTTGTTATGTGCTATCATTTAATTAATCTATCTTTTCAAAAAATGAACAAATAAAATGATGGCATGTAAATGTTAAAAAAAAAATGTTTTAAACTAGTCTAAAGTTGTTGCCAAACACGTTATAACTTGAAATTTTAAATGTTGCTTATCATTGCATTTTCATACTGACCATTTTTCAAATTTCATGAGATTCTTGACCTCGATCAATATTCCATTGTTATTTGCAGATGTGCCGGTCCCAGAGAGGTGCATGTATTCGTTCACTTTAACGTGACATTTACACGGGACAAAAATGCCATAATAAAAGAGCTACAAAATTTTCATTGTGTTCCATCCAAGATTATGCGTTGGGAGTCCGGCTATTGATACAATAATTTGGAGCCAGACCTCAATCATATACACATGCACCATTCTCTCAGTTGTGTTTTTCCGGCTCAAGTTTTGTGACCCCAGTATGAGCCTGCTTACGGGCGGCTCACAGGCTTGTCTTTTGACGAGCCACTTGTTCGCCCCCAGGCTTACCTAAGAGGTGAACCCAAGCCGAGCTGGCTCACCAACTTGAGTGGCTTTTCACGCTCATGTAACGGAATCTTCTATTGGACTTCTTTAATATGTTTTTCGCCGTGTATGGTCCTGAGGCTATGGAATTTCAAGTTTTCTGCTGATTAATGTGTACGCTCCTTTTCAAAGTTACACTTGTTCCAGGACTATGATCTTTGGGAAAAAGAAGTAATTACAACTATTTGATGTAGGGGGGCAAAGATGCGTTGTGTATACGATAAAAATGTCTTTCATCTATCCATAAAAATTTTGAACATATTGTGGTCACAGGCTAATTGGGTTTTGGTTCTTCCTTATTTAAAACTCAGAAAATGTGTTTTCCGATGATTTTGTTGTTAAAAAGCTAATTTGCATCAAATTGCTTTTTTATTTTTGTTTGCATGTTTACTTACAACAAGCAGGTAAGTGCCGATTATATCTGACTGCTGAAACTGGGGAAAGAAGTATAAAGAATCCTCAATAAAATCCAACGGCTGTATTGGAGTCCAAGGCTAAGAAATGCGAAGATGTGAAGAAGGATATAATAAGCAAGACTGAAATTTTTATGAGAAATGTGATGGCACAAAAGGAAAAGATGGCTCAAAGCTCCAATGAAGGTGTAGTGTATAAGCAAATAGTTTCTACATGTTATTTTATTCAAGTTAGATATGCAGAGAGTTAACAATTATTCTATTAGTATTTCCGATATTGACAGAGTTAATCATCTTATAATACCAGAGATGAAGAAAATGCAGCAAAATGCAATTTTTCAGCCCCAAAATGTTATCAGGGAGAGCGAAAAATGCAAAGCGCAATTGGAAGCTCAGAGGGCAGAGCTGGAGACATGGGTGAGAGAACTTAAAAAATGTAAGGCTCTAAATGAGAACGAGAAATCGACGCTTGACTGCTTGCTCTTGTTAGTATTTTCAGAATGAGATGGCTCTTCTGGAACAAAAGAAGGCTAATGAAAAAATGATGAAGCTTGCTGAAGAGCAGAAGGTCTTCCATACCTTTCATTAGTTTTGGTTTTAAACTTAGCTAGAAGAATTCATGAAGTCTTGATATCTGATGGTTTTAATTTAACGTTTTCCATGTAATGATAGAGGCAAAAGGAACTGCTTCACAAAAATATAATTGAACTTGAAGCAAAACTTGACTAGAAGCACACTTTGGACTTTGGAGCTGCAATATAGAACTAGTTACTGACGTACTCTCATCTCTTATTGATATTCAGAATTTGGTTCCGTCATCCATGAGTGGAAGGACTACCCAACATGGGAACATTTTTTTGGAGTTAATCATCTCAACATTTTTCCGGTCTTGAATGGTTAAATATATGGTTGTTAAACTCCAGATGTGGATCTTAATTACGATCTACAATTTAATGATCATTCGATGAAATGATCAAATCCTGTGATAAAATCTTAATTTTCTAGGATCTTATGATTCTGAGATGAGCTTGCAATGATCAAAATGATTCAAAAGATTTTTATTCTTCTAATACTAGGAGCCTTACCATTTCTCTTTTGATTATCTAAGTATTTTAAAATGTTAGGAAATTTCATTGAGTTGTTTTGAGTTAAATATTTATTAAATTGTAAAAATAAATTAAATCCATACTGTGTAGATTTTTTTTTTTTTTGATACAGAGGTGATTGCAGGGAAGAGGAATCGAACTCTTAACCCAGGGTTTAAGAATCTAACTAGGATGCCAGACCATAGGGGTCTTGGCATCATACTGTGTAGATTTATTTGTAATTTCTATAAATACTCATAGTTAGAGGTATTATTTATTAATAATAAGTATATTATATTATTTAAAATTTTAAAAATTTTCTAAATAAATATAAATAAAAACATGGTAAATTCAATTTTCAACCTATTTTGATTATTATTCACATTTTATAAATTAATTGTAGTACAATGAATTCATAAAATAAGGGCTACTTTTATCTAATTTTAATTTGTTGTAGTTAGTAATTTGTTATGAAAATGTTGAAATTATAACTGATTCACTGATAAGGTCTGTCTGCAAAACCCTCTATTGAATAGTATATATACCTAGAAATTCAATTAAATTTTAGTATCCTGTTAGGTGTATGAATCATAGTAAGATTTGATTTTAAGCCCTTGAATCTCATTAAAATTTCGACGAAGGGCTGCTTTGGGAATTTGATAAATTTGAGGAGTTCACTATAATTTCATATTAAAGGTTAAATTGCAAAATAAGGGTATGAACTACCTTTTTTTTTATGTATAACTAGATTCTCACCCGCACATTATATGGAGAGATATAAAATCAAATTATATCTAATAATTGTATATATGAAATCTTAAATATTATATGATTAATCACATTAATGAATTGCAATATTTTGATTATCTTGTTGTTAACTAATAGTTATTATGTACTTATTCAATATAGAATGCTATTAAGTGACTTTAATAGGGATTGCGGAAAACAAAAAATGTCAAACCCGATACTCAAGAGTACCCAATCCTATTAAGACGGGAAAGACCTGAGAACACTGGTAATTAGGTGGGGGATGAGATTAAAAAAATCGACCTGACTTAATAATCAGCCGGGGAAGGTTATCTCGTACTTTCCCCGTTTAGTTGTTTATTTACATAAATAAAATTATTTACTAAAAATTCTAATAGTTTGAAAAGTAAAAAGATAATAAAACTTATCAGAAATCTCAGTTATCGATTAGTAAAGATAATAAATCAAAAATGATTTGAAAAACCTCTGAGAAAAATTCTTAAAGATAAGAATATATAAGGAATATAATCCCTAATTAATTGAAGCAAAATGGGGAAATATTAATCTATAACTTATAGCAGAGTTTATCTATCATATTAGAAAAAGTCCAAAATATCCTTAAGATAGTTTTGATGGAAAAATTGAGGTAAAAAATAGGGGTGAACACGGTTCAATTTGGACAGGTTTTAATTTAATTTCAAACCAAACCACACTATTTCATTTTTTAAACCAAACCAATCTAAACCTATTTTTTCAGTTTGGTTCGGTTTTAAACCACAATTTATTTTTTTTTTAATGGAACCAAAAAAATAAAAAAATAAAGAAAAACCATATTTTGATTAAGTCATTTTTTCTCATTCAAATCTTTCTACCTAAAACGGTAAGCATGTGTTGTGTATCTATTGACACAATGAGAATAGATTTGAATATGATAAATTTATAAATATAAATTTTTTATTACACTAGTATGTGTTTTGAATGCTAATAATAACTTCAAGCTAAAAAGAATACTAAATTTTATTAAAAGACTAACACACAACTATAAAAAGTGAAAAATATCTTATAACATATGTTCTTAAGATGAGAAATTACTAAAATTTGCTTATTGAAGTGATATTTGGTCTAAAATATTTCAAAAAATATGTTCAATTAACTTGCTATAATTTCTCCACAAAATTTTCCATAGAAATACTAAAATCATTCCAAAAATTTGTCCATTGAAATATCAAAATCACTTATTTAATTTGAAATATATAAAAAGCAGCTCGGTTTGGTTTAAATGGTTTTTCAAACGTCGAAACCTAAACCAAACAATTTAGAACGGTTTGTAAACTTTTAAAATCAAACCAAATCAATCCAAACCACTTTAGTGGATTGGTTCAGTTTTTCAGTTTGGCGGTTTATTTGTTCACCCCTAATAAAAGTACTGCTGACTTAATTTCTTTTATATATATATATATATATAGAATATTAGAAATGTATTTTAGTAATATAAATGTCTATATACTATATATACGTCCTATTGAAGTTTACTGTAAAGAAGCCCCGTACTGGAAAATCGAACCTGAGACTTCTCCTAAGGTTTTAGCCTATAATCCCCTAACTATCTAAATGGCTTAGACTTCACTGGCGATATGAACCCCTTTTACTATTGAAATGATTAGATATGTATCTAGAATGATTAAATATTGTCCTAAATAAAATAGTGAAATTAACCATTGACTGATGATGAAACTAGTGTGTAAATTTGGATGAACAGCATCTATTTTTGAAAGCGGTGAGCTATTGTTTGTAAAAAATAAAGGTTGGGGATGTTTTACAAATATTGGGGATGTTTTAGGTAATTTACCCTTATTATTAACATACAAAATAAGTTTGATGCTTTGGCTGAAAACATGTCAAATTCAAGTGTATGTATTTGCAATTGGTAGGTCACATTTGTGAGAACTTATATTGTGCTCTTTTGCGATTATCAATTAATTAATGTATTTTATATTTTCAAACAAAGTTGTAGATCTCTCTCTCTCTCATTCTCATTTTAAGTTTATTTTACTATCATGAATAATGTTGCTTTCAACTTGTAACCGAGAAGAAATGGTAGCATTTATTTGATACTTCTGAAAGTTTCTCCTCATTTTTTTAATTGTGTCCCAAACCTTTGGGGATTAATCATTGCAGTGTCATTTTTGGGATTTAAGAATAAGCAACATCGCTTTAATTATGGTTAGCAAGCTTAATGCTTACAGATTCTTTGCTAAATGCTAATATCAGCAGCTTAAAAATGACAACATTAGGACACGATCTACTCCAATCATTTTGCCATGCACGCATCGCATTCAGGGGTTGGAATTGTATTTATCAATGCGATTGAGTTAGTTAATTACATTATAATTGTAATAGTCAAGCATTAATCACCGTCTAAACGTATTTTCTTGATATAGTTCATGTAAAGCATTCATCAATACTATTCACATCATCTCTTCTTCACACCTCTGAGCGCACATAAGTGCGTCCTGACTTCAAATGGTTGGAGATCAGAAGGGTTTAACATCTCGTGTTTATAAAACACAGACCCTACATGCACACAACGTCTCATATCTTCTTCACACCTCTGAACGCGCATAATTTCGGCTTGACTTCAAAATGGTTTGAAAGAAGAGTATATAACATACGTCGGCGTAGATCACTTAGAAAGTTTCGTGGCAAGACATTGCGCTGTTTGACTATATAAGTAGTTCTATGGAGAAATTTTAATTGACACGAATAAGTGACATGTCTTAGTTGATAATTTTAGATTAATTATATATATATAAGTAGCAGATTTTATAGCTCACAAACAACCAATATATAATGAACAATTAAACATGTCACTTATTTAAATCAGAAAAAATGTCTCTCTATAATTATAGAGAAGATAAATAGTACTGATATCAATTAATTTGTATAAGATAGAATTAGAAATTTCTTGAAAAAGATTTTCATGCTGACTTTCATTTGGTGTCATAAATTAGGTGTGCAGTCACTTTCAAGCACAAAATCAATCTCCGTTTGCAATTTGTCCGATTTGGGACACTTCGACGAATAAAATTCAAATTCTTTGACATCACTCATAATCATAGCAAAGAATTATAATAAGATTTTATGGTTATTATTATTAGGGGCAAAAGGAATTTTATGGGTCTTCGGCTTGCATGAGCATCCAATCAAGCTTCCATTCTTTTCTCCATCTCTACCTTTACAACCCTTATCATTTACACATACGAGGGACCCCAAATCATCTCCACACACCTCCCTCAATCTCATCAACTATGTATGCTAGCAGCCTTAAGCGATAAATAAATCCCACATTTGGTTAAATATAAACCAATATATAAGTATTTGAGCTATTTCTCTTAACAAAATTGACTTTTTAATGTGGAACCTCAGGTCTTAATATGATATCAGAACACATTATTCTTAAACGAGTAATTCAATCTGGTTAAGACTCAAACGAGCACATGAATTTCAAGATTAGTGTGTTCTAAAGAGTCATCATCTTGCGATGATATGTTAAGGGATAAATAAATATCATATTTGATTATATAAACCAATATATAAGTATTTAGACTACCCTTTTAACAAACCTTTTAGGTTGGAATCTCAAGTTTTAATACTTCTCTTTTTTTTTTCCCCTGAAGAATGAGAAGTTTGGCCTTGCGGATATAAACCCACAAATCAAGTGCGAAGGACAACTACAAGTCTTAGTTTATTAGACTGGAGAACTTAAATCTGAGTACTATTTGAGTTTTTGATAGTTGTCTATTGTGAAATTTATTAATTCCCATCGTGGAACTTGTAGAAAAGTCATTACCATGGCCTTCCAATTACTACCCGTTAATAATTTAATGAGGTTGAGATGTGGTAGACGGAATTACTAAGTGGCAATTCTAGTAGTTACAATATGATATGGAATCAAACTTTAAGATTTGAAGAAACGTTACATGTGGTTTCAACACCTTCAATGATGATGAATTGGATAAGATTTTTCTACGATCTATACTAAGTGCAGTTCAATGCTACCACTCATTGTGGCCATTTTTCAAGGAGAATAAATGTTCAAGTACCAGATGTCTGTTGCCGTAAGGGCACTAGACATTGATATATGACATAGTATCAACACATCGATCACCGCCCCTACTCAAATCACATTAGCTAATGATTTTATATCAGCTACTGATTATGTCACATCATCTGTCTATGCAGCAAACGTATGATGTTTGGACATTTTCAATGACTTCACATGACCAATCTTTTCCAATAATTTCATACTATTTAGATGGCATAGTTGGCAATAAAAATCTTCTTGAGTCTTGACGAAATGTTTACTTGGATATAAATTGTAATCGTTACCTTCACACTCGTTCTTAATTCAAACAATACAAAAAAGTGTTAAGAAATAGTTACAAATCTAGAGAGAGGGGGGAAAGAAGGAGATGTAAAATGGAAGCAAAGTGACACAAGAGGAACGAAAGTTTGCATGGTTGGGGGGCTTGAAGAAGGCTCAACCCAAAAGACACACTTTTGGGGTGTTTTGGTGCATGAGCATGACAAGAGGTGGGGCCCAAGTAGTAGAGACCCACTGGCGCAGCTGGAAAGGGCCTTCGACTTTTCGTTTAATTTTGCAAAATCACGCAATGGGATAAGGGAACATGCCTCAGTGGACCGGCCCCACATTTCTCTACACCACCCCAAAACACCATGAAAAGGGAAGGCAACAAAAATTCAAAACGACGACTAACGTAGATACGAACACATTATTACGTACATACATGGACTTGTGTGTTCGGGCAACTAAAAGTATAATATTATATAGTGTCATGTAAATATGTAATTTATATCGAAGCACGACATATGAGAAATCTCAAATCACAATTATGTAATGTGCTTTGATACCCGCTATATGACTGTATGATCTCATAGATCATGACTATGTTCGAGGTTGAGATGACGAGCTTGTATGACTGACTGATTTGGGTTATTGCATTTGTCGATTAGATAAACGTTTTTCTTCTTATATGTTTATAATATTCTCGCAATGATCACGAGATATTTGCAATTTATTTTCGATGTTCACGTGGTATTGGTGTCAAATAAATGGTCACGAGTTTTCATGACTTGTTAATCGTTAAGGGACATTATAGGCATCGCGTGGGATGTGTGAGTTGTTTTTGGAAATAATTAATCAGCTATTCCTATTGTATGTATCAGATTCACGGTCTTTTTTACACATATCATCTCACGGGATGTCATTGAAGTATCTATTGCGAAGTTAAATTATATATTCACGATTTTTAACGTCTGATGTCTTTTGGTGTAGTGCACACGTATTTTAGCACGTGGTGTGCTACGTATCATTTAAATTATATATTCATGATTTTTAACGTCTAATATCTTTTGACGTAGTGCACATGTATTTTAGCACTTGGTGTGCTATGTATCATTTAAAGACTCATAATTTTCAAATTTAAGTAACCAAATCTAGTTCAACTTAGGACCATCACATTCTCATTTTTCCTCATACCTTGTCAATATGTTTTTGACTGAAAGACTTGCATAATTTTGGAAAGTATACAATATTAGAGTTTGTCTTTTTTAACATAACATATATAAATTTATCGATAAAACAAGTAATTTTAAGAATCCAGTATAGCGTAAGAAATCTTACTTATGTTCAACTTTTTTACCAAATTATCAAAAATCATGCTTGTAAATCTACCTGACATGACATAGTCACGAGGTATATAATTTGTGCTACATGCCTGGGATGCTGTCTCTTGAGTGTAACACTATAATAATCCAAAACTAAATTTAGTGTAGTGCATGTCAACCTTGTGAAATATAAAGGTATATTGCTTTACCCCAAAATATTTCTTGGGTTTATTTGACTTTTGAGTGAAATGGATGGTGGTAGTGGTGGTGGGAAAAGCTTTCAAGTGTCACAAAAAGTGTACTCGGTAGGTTGGGTTGCTTGTCCATCCTCTCTTCACTACCCACCATCATCAAATTAAAATTAGGGTTTTCAATTGTCTTGATAGACCTATTATTCTCTTCTTTCTAACGTTTTTCTTAGAGTATCTACACTAGTATTGTTAAATTTAACTATCTACATAAACAAAATATTAAATGTTAAATGTTACATATATAAGTTAAATTTAACAACTATTAAAGTGTCGTATTATATGTGTTAAATAAAATTAAAAAAAAAAAACTGCTCAAGCCCAAGTGGGCACATTATTTTCAAAAGTTATTTGTCAAACTTTAATAAATAAATAAAAAGAATTTTTTGAAAACTTTAAATTCTAGGAAAATATTAAAGTTATTGTTAAAGTCAGGGTCGTTCCTGACATTATAAAGGATCTAAGCGAATTTTGTATTAAGAGCCTTCTAACAATACATAATATTAAATTTTGGGCCCTACCAACCTTTCTCTCTTTATCTTTTTAAAGAAATTTAAATAAGCTTTGCATGCTACTAAACTTTGTACTAAGTATTTCTCTTTTCAAAGAAATTTAAATAAACTTTGTACTAAATTTAAATAAGCTTTCAAGCAAATTTAAATTTTGGACCATACTAAACTCTGTGTTAAGTCTAACCTCAGGCACGTTACTGGTTAAAGTTAACAATAAAGTTCACAATTAACCAAAAAAATTCTTTTAACCATTTTTTTAACAACACCAATGTAGGTACTTTTTTTAGTTAACTAATAACTTCAATAACAATATAAAGCTTGTTTGATTCTCATTATTTGTGCAAGTTTAGAGAAATTATACTGAGGGAATGTGTAGAATGTGTATTGAAAGTGTAAAAATATTTGAAATATGTGGTTGTAGTTGCGTAGTTTTCAAATCAGTGTTAGTAAAATTATAATTTTGGAGAATAATGAAAAATAATGAGTATCAAACAAGCTCATAGTTTTAACACTATCAATGTAAACGCTCTTAATTAATTTATTTCATTTTCCAACGTGTTTTGCTTTAACTTTTTGTGTTTCCTCATTTTCCAACAACACTCGTGTTATGCATATAGTATATATGATGTGAGATTCTACTCTTAACAGGTCTTGCAATTTGCAAAATGGTGATATGTTTAAGAAGTAATGTGAGAATTTAACTGGTCATTTAAATTGTAAACATATGCAGTTGCTTATTTGAAGTTTTTCATGATCATGTGTAAAGAACATAATGGGAAGGGTGTTTGGGTAATGGTATTATGAGGGGGAATTGAAATGGTAGTCGCGGAGGAAACGGGGGCACTCGACCCCAATGAAATTGGTGGAATATATATAATTATATATATATATATATTAATAATTTTAGAGTTAAAAGTCAATTGTATCCCACACCACAATTCACTTCCTCATATGTGCATCACATTCTCTCTCCACAAAATTCTACTATTTGCTTTGTCTTGATGTGTGCTCTTGTAAAGAATTTGGAAAATTTCAATATATTAATGATCTTGCACAGAAGTTGGTTGCAGTAAAAAAAGATAGAATATATCCATTTCTTTAAAAACTTATCATTTTGGCATTAATTCTTTCGGTTGCCACTACTACATATGAAAGTGTATTTTTTCTGTGATGAATATTGTCAAAAGACGATTTTGATTGGAGATCAATAGATGAATCATAGTTTAGTTGCTTACATTGAAATATGTGTATTTAATTTAACAAAGTTGAAAATGATGTTGTCATATTGTGTTATAAAAATATGAAAATCTATAGAAAATAGTTGTAAAAACTTGGTAATAATTTAATATATTTGTATATTGTTTATCAGCAAATTCTTCAGGTATAAGTTATAGCATTTCCAATGTGAGGTACAAAATGAAAGGGGAAAAAGTCAAACGTGAAATTGAAGGGTGAAAAATCCAAATCATTTAGGCTGTGCTCTTTTCATGATTCAGTTTTCTATTTACTGGTTTTCAATTCATTTTCAATTTTTTGTTTGGAGTGCTTGTTTTTAGATTACTGAAAATGTGTTTACTTTGTCATTTTGGAAAATTGTTTTAAGAAATACAAAAAGGGGAAACATGTTCTTCTTGACATTTTAAGAATTTATTTGCTTGTTAAGTAAATTAAATAATTTTCTTTAAATAAATTAAACAATTTTGCTCTTTCCTTAAAAAAATTATTTTGTTCTAATGTATTGTTACCAAGATTAAAATATGAAATTTTGCTGTGGTTTGTTATGGGGAAAAAAGAAATACAAAATAAATAAATAAATAAACTAACTTCATAATCATAGGACATATGAATCAAATTTCAAATACGTGATTGAAAAATTATGAAATCTTGTGATAGTAAACATTAAAATTATACCAAATAATTCAATAGACAATTATTCCATGATATTAATGATTAAATGCTAATGTATTAAATGAAAAATATTTGGAAATCATTTTAATAAAATAAATATAGCGAGCTATCATTGCCTTCTTGAGAAACAACATTGTAATCGTCGTAATTGATTTGAGGGCGGAGGGACTAAGGGTTGTAAAATTAGAGGGAAAAAAAATTGAAATTCCCAAAAGAATCATTTTCCATATTTTTAATAAATTGCTGTGTTTTGCTTCAAAATTCTCAAAATAACTTTTTATCATTTTCTATTTTCTTTGTTAAAACATTCCTTGTTTTTCAAAATTCATTTTTGAAAATATGAAAGTAAACGTGTTTTTAGTGTTTTAAAAAATTAAAAACTAAAAATGGTCTTAAAACAGTAAAAAGAACAGGCCCTTAGGTTTTTTTCACTCTCAAAAATGAGTTTTTAGCCCTTACATTGGATGGAGAGGTAAGGGGAAAAATCCCAAAATTGGCATTTTTGCCCACATTAGAAACGTTCTTAATGTGTGACCCTATTAGATTTGAATCTTAGCTCCGCCACTAATTGTGGTATGAGAAATTTAGATTGTAAATTGGTGTGTTAGTTCCCCACCGATAAAATAAATAAATAAAATAAAATCATTCAGAGTTTTTCAATTTTGATTTTATATTGAGATTTGAAGTTTTTTTTAATACATTGGGGATATAGGGGAGGGGCATGTGTGGCCTGAACGTGTTGAGGTTTTAATTCTAAATAAATGGTCCATTGATAATTAAAGTTTATCTCTTCCATTGGATTTGGCCGCAATCCGAATATAGATATATCCATATATATATATATATATTTTTTTTTTTCTTTCCTTATTTTTTTTTTTTTGAAGGAAGCAACCCAAAATATTTTAAAGCATAGTTTAATATTTCTTTGGCATGTCTTAAAATGCAATGTTGTCGAGTAGTTGATGTCCCCAAATCACGTAATCATTAGTTTCAATTAAAAATTGTTAATTTCAATCACATGCATACTTCTAAATATTCCCTTTCCATTTGAATTATATAAATCAATTGTATATTTAGGTTGATTTGTCACTGAAACCATATTGATTATGGTAATTAATTAATCAACTGCCTAATAATAATAATCTCAAATCAAAACATTGGGGCTTTTCAACCCATTCTTTCCATCCCTTTTATATTTACTTTCTCATGCTAATTATCGAGATTCGAGCGTTACACTTTACTCGATTCTCAATCTCCGCAAAAAGAATTGACGTAGTAACATAAGATGTTCCATAGAAATTTCATCGAACCAGTAAAATAAAAAAAAACCCATAAATTTTCTATATTAAACGACTCTTGTTCTGAATAAAAATCGAAACGATTATCCAAATTTGTTTTAGAAATTCCAAATAACTGAATGCATGCATGTTGATGCGCATGCATGTATAGATGACATGAAATGACCCATAGAGTTCAACACAGCAATAAAGGCATTTATTACTGTCTATCTTTTCACTGTTTTATGCATCTATGCTATTCCTGGCTCCGTTGTCAAAGTACTTTCTCTTCATCAATATGGCAAAGGCACACTCAACTATTAATGGCACTTTCAAGATTCCTCAAGAAATTAAAACTACATGGCAAAAATATTGCCGATATCCATCCAATCACACGTAAACAAGGGGGAGATCATTGAAAAACCCCACATATGAATTGTCACAAAGACACAACTCACTTGTGAGCTGTTCAATAATATATCGTCATATATGCTTCTGGTAGACTACATTTATAGTCTTGTTCTCGATCATTATGGCGGTTAGATGAATCTTTGTTGGGACATTCAGTTCAATTTACTAATATATTTACAAGAAAGACATATAACTACATATTGTAAAAGAGGTTTTGTGACTTATAAATAAAAATGGCTTTCTGTCCATTTTTATTTGCAAAAATCCAAACTTTTTCACAAATTGTATTTTTCTCTTAAAATCCTACGGTTAAATTCTACCAAAATCTTAACAAGGACCAGAGGCCAAGTTGTTTTTAGCCCCTTCTTTGTTGGTTATTTGGTCGGTAACGGTAGCCGAGGAGACATCGGCCGGCCACACAATTTTTGTAAGTTTTGGGATGTCTTTGTTAAAATCTAAAGGTGGAGGACAATTTTTCATATATTGAAAAAGGTGAGGGATCTCTACCCCATCAGTCATCTTGTATATTCAAGCATATACAGTAGCTTCTCTCTCTATATTTTCACTTTTTCTGAGCATCTCTCTGTATATATTCAAGTATATACAGCGATTGATTTCTCTCTCTACATTTCACTTTCTTTGAAATTCTCGAGATTGCATTTCAAGATAAAAGACTAGGGTTCTGTACTCCATTCTCTTTCTAAACCAGCCTCTCTCTTCTCTGCTTCACGGAATTGCTTCAATAATCCTTTCTACAAAAGAAAACACACGGTAGAAACACACACTGCCTTGATGAGTGAGAGAGGAGGCTCTCTGTGAGAAGAGAGCCTGCCTGTTCATGCAACTATCAAAAAACCACCATTAATCATCAAATAACAAGCTATTTATCAAGATTCTGGTATACTTAATTTGGGGGGTTTTCTGCCTTTATTGTTTCCACTAAATGGCCCTTCAAATGCACAGAGAAAGTAACAGCAGTGGTAGCAGCGGCAAGCAGCAAATGGATGCCAGCAAGTATGTAAGGTACACACCAGAGCAAGTGGAGCATTTGGAGAGGGTTTATTCAGAATGCCCAAAGCCCAGCTCTTTGAGAAGGCAACAACTCATCCGTGAGTGTCCTATCCTCTCCAATATTGAACCTAAGCAGATCAAAGTCTGGTTTCAGAACCGCAGGTATTTGTCTGAACCTTAAAATAGTTTTGGAGGTGATCCATTTCTTGACTGAAAAATGAGTTCTTTATTTCCGAGTGTCTTCTTTCTTATCGTTAATCCGTTTTTAGCACTTTTTTAATTTGTGTATGTTTTTATATGGCGGAAAAACCTTTTCTTTGCTCTCTATGAACACAGATTTTTTTTTTTTGTAGATTCGTCGCGGTTTTCGTTTGCTTAATAATTACCGATGTTGATTTTCCCCTTAGGAAAATGAGAGCTCAGAGAAAGATAGAGAAAAGGGGGGGTAGTGGATGTATATTTTTTAAATGTCTGAAGTTACCCAAATCTGCCATTTTTTCCCTATCCTTCGACATACCTATATGAGGAAGAGAAATGTGGGCTTCTGTAGGCTGTTCCTTTGATATGATTTTAGTTCTTTTCCTGAATTTTCCTTTCTCCCTAGCGAGTAGCGAGGCGGGTTTCTTAAATATTGGATAAAGAGAACTTTACTAAGAATGTAAAGAATCTTGGACTCTCGTTTTCGATTGATGGTCTGTTTCATATTTATTTTTGGAATCCTTCTGATTTTGCAAAATAATAGTGTCAGAAAGTAATGCAGTCCAGGGTGTTAGTTTGTTTTGGTCATTTATCGCAGTCAAGAATTTGGTCCTGTTTCATATCAAGTTAATGGATTGTCCATGTCTGTTCGGAGTTGTCCCATCTGTCTGATTTCTTTAGTTTTTATTATATTTACTAGGAATGATTGTGTAATGGATAGCTATTAGCATATTCCTGGAATGCCTGAGTTATGAATGTCACATTATTTGTATAGATCGGAAGAGCGTCGTTAATCTTGATTTTGTGGATTGTGATAGCTGCCTAACTTTTGCTAGGCTAGTGTTACATCTTATTTGAGATAGCATCACTGTTATTTGTATTTCATGCTTTCAACAATGTAATGTGCAATTTTTCTTTCCTCAACTCTTTTAAGATTTTTTATGGGAGCAATATAATTTGTACTATTGATTACTTTTCTTCCTCTAGAGTGAACAGTATGAAGTCCCAGTTAATTACTTGGTCTGGGTGCTGAAATACCTACTCTGCCATAGGTCCTCGGATAAGTTCAAAAAATCATGCTTTAGTATACTGGTTGGCGTAACTTGACCCTGTCACTCATTTCCAATGACAGTGATTCAGATATGATCTTTTAGATCAATTCTTTTACTTGGCTTGGGCTACAAATTTCTGAACACTTTTGTGTTTGAAAAGAACATTGAGACTCTCTGGTTGTGTATGGTTGGGGAAGTATGTGAATTGTTGCTAAATTTGTGGTACTTTGCTCGTAAATACATGCTTGAATCAAACTCTCCATGCATGGTCCTAATCTATCATGAAAGCTTAAATTCCCAATATAGTTGTTAATTAATCAATTACTTCCATTTTGTTTATATAGATGCCGTGAGAAGCAAAGGAAGGAGGCTTCTCGGCTCCATACTGTTAACAGAAAGCTTACTGCCATGAACAAGCTGCTGATGGAAGAGAATGACCGCCTACAAAAACAGGTCTCTCAGCTGGTTTACGACAATGGTTTCATGCGTCAGAAACTGCAAACTGTAAGTGTGTTTATTATATTTTCTAGCAAGCAATTATCTTTTGTATCCTCTATGTGTTCTTGCAACAATGCACAGTAATTATGAAAGCAAATTTTCTTTGTTAACGCAGTGTCACTGCTATTCTACCTTGTCTCCGTTCATGACTGCATTAGCTTTCTCCCGTCTTTATTGTTTCGCCATTTGATTTTGTTTGAACTTCATGTATTCTAATAGGTAAACACAACAACCACTGATACCAGCTGTGAGTCTGTGGTAGTCAGTGGTCAGCAACAACATAACCCAACACCTAAGCATCCCCAGAGGGATGCTAATAGCCCAGCTGGGTATTTACTGTCTTCTTAACCGTTTTGATCATTTTGTGCTCTGTTTTTGGTTGTTGTTTGATATGTTAGATCTTTTTTTTCTCAATTTAATTGCTGTATTACAGTCTTCTTGCGATTGCTGAGGAGACCTTGACAGAGTTCCTTGGAAAGGCTACCGGAACTGCTGTCGACTGGGTACAAATGATTGGGATGAAGGTATTTGTTCATTGCAATCCATGTCATTTTAGACATTGTTTTTGGGGTTGAATTGTCTTCTTCTTGACCCATTGTTTTCTTTTTTATAGCCTGGTCCGGATTCTATTGGCATCGTTGCTGTATCCCGCAATTGTAGTGGGGTTGCAGCACGAGCCTGCGGCCTCGTGAGTCTTGAGCCCACGAAGGTAAATTTGTAACTTCTATTTGTTATTTATCTTGCTTACTAAGTTTCATAAGAGTTGTGCTTGAACAAACTTTCTTATGCAGCTTGCTGAAATTCTCAAAGATCGTCCTTCTTGGTTTCGCGACTGCCGTTGCCTTGATGTAGTCAACGTAATTCCTGTTGGAAATGGAGGGTCTATTGAGCTCATGTAGATGCAGGTTGCTCATCTTGCTGAAAAGTTTATTCGATCTTAAGTTGTTCATCACTTTGTTTCTTATACCTTACTAGATACTTGCAACTGGTTACAAGTTACTTTTCTTTAATAGACATACGCCCCAACAACACTGGCATCAGCTCGTGACTTTTGGATGCTGAGATATACTACGAGTTTGGAAGATGGTAGTCTTGTGGTAAGCATCATTTTGATATAATCACCTTTCCTTGCCGCCATTCTTTCATGCAAGAAATTTATTCTCTGTTTATCACTTTTTCCCCTTTTTTATGATTATTTTTGTATTTATTTTTTTTCTTGCTCTTGCTATGACATTTTATAAATTTAATTGATCTGAACAATAAATTGCATACCCTTATTGTTGATCTAGCTGTAAAAACTGCAGATCTGTGAGAGGTCATTAACCTCATCCACTGGTGGCCCAAGTGGGCCTCCCGTTACTTGCTTTGTGAGAGCTGAAATGCTGCCCAGTGGTTACCTGATACGTCCTTGTGAGGGTGGGGGCTCCATTATTCACATTGTTGATCATGTTGACTTGGATGTAAGAAATAACTTTGCCCATTACTTGAACCTTAATTTTTTTTTTTTTCCTTTTTCTTTTGTGGCTGCCTCCCCTCTTACTTGTTATTCTGCCACAGGCTTGGAGTGTTCCTGAAGTTCTAAGGCCGCTTTATGAATCTTCCAAAATTCTTGCACAGCAGATGACCATGGCTGTAAGAACATTGTCTGTTAGGTTGTTTGTGTATGAAAATTTGTTTTTTTGCCTTTTCAATTACTCAGTTTAATCTCTTAACTTTCATTCAGGCCTTGCGCTATTCCAGACAAATTGCTCAGGAAACCAATGGAGAAATTCAATGCAGCGGTGGGCGCCAACCTGCTGTGCTGAGAGCATTGAGTCAAAAATTGTGCAGGTCAGGAGGTTAAATTATGAACGAATACAATGTGGATTGCCTTAAAATGCCAAATAAGCTTTTGTTGAAATTTGAGTTGGTAGGTCAGTTGGCCTTGAAATGCTACTGCTTACTTCATTTTTTTTCTGTTCTTCTGACGGTTCTTTTATTTTACATTATTAGGGGATTCAACGATGCTGTGAATGGATTTATCGATGATGGTTGGTCCATTATGGGTAGTGATGGGGTGGAGGACATTACAATAGCCATTAATTCTTCTCCCAGTAAATTTCTTGGTTCACAGTGTAACAGTTTGTCCTTGCTTCCAACATTTGGGGGAATCCTTTGTCTCGAGCATCAATGCTTCTTCAGGTTAGTTGGAGAAAAATTTGGGGGTATGGTGTCTTGTTTGGCTTTTGTCTTTTTTGGCTTTCTAGGACTGGTAATGGTTCTCATTATTGACATGCTGGCATACGGCTGGTGTCACAGTTTAGAAAAGATCCATACCTAGTTTCATTAATATATTAATTATTTATGATTATACAATGCAGGATGTGCCACCAGCTTTGCTTATCCGTTTCTTGAGGGAACACCGTTCTGAATGGGCTGACTATGGTGTTGATGCCTATTGTGCTGCATCTCTTAAAGCTAGTCCATATGCTGTACCTTGTGCAAAGCTGGGTGGTTTCCCCAGTACTCAAGTCATTTTGCCTCTTGCACAGACTCTGGAACATGAGGAGGTTTGTCACATTCTTTGCCTATACCCTTATTCCTGATTGAGCATTGCATGTTTTGTTTTGTTTTGTTTTCCTTTTCCCTCGTGATTCTCTAATCTTATTATGAATCAATTTCTATTTCATTTAGTTCCTGGAAGTGGTTCGTTTGGAGGGACATGCGTTCTCCCCAGAGGATTTAGCTTTATCACGTGATATGTATTTGTTGCAGGTTTGTCATTTACTATAATTAGTCGCGTTAAATACAAAAGCTTGTTGAATTTGACTCTATCTTGTTTGTGTTGATGTTGATGTATTCATTTGAATTCAATGTGGCAGCTATGCAGTGGGGTTGATGAAACTTCGAGTGCATGCTCTCAGCTAGTCTTTGCTCCAATCGATGAATCTTTTGGTGATGATGCTCCATTGCTGCCTTCTGGTTTCCGCGTTATACCATTGGATTCTAAAACAGTTGGGTTATGCTGCCTCTCTTTCTTTTTGATGCATTTGAATAACCACTCGTGATGTTCTAGTTGTTAAATTAGAGACTGTTGCATGCTGTACTGTTCTGATTGTGCTATTATTTTGATACTGATTGTCGTCATGGCAGGATGGGCATGGAGCAACACGAACTCTGGATTTGGCTTCTGCTCTTGAAATTGGACATGGTGGAGCTCGTCCTGCTGGGGAAGTTGATGCTAATAATCAGAACCTTAGATCTGTCTTAACTATAGCATTTCAGTTTCTTTTGAGAACCATTATAGAGACAGTGTAGCTGCTATGGCCCGTCATTACGTGCGTAGTATTGTGGGCTCCGTCCAGAGGGTTGCCATGGCAATAGCCCCATCTCGGTTCAGTTCCAATATGGTGCCTAAGCCGCTTCCAGGTTCACCGGAAGCTGTTACACTGGCGCGATGGATTTTCAGGAGTCATGGGTATGAGATTTAGCAAATGATACCACAATTAGAAATTTAGACACACACAGAATGACTAGATAGTACCGTAGAGTAATGCAGTGACATTTGGCTTAGTTTTATGGCTTGATATGTCTTACTGTTTAGTTCCTCCTCCTAAACATCTCATCAGCGGATCAAATATTCTCGACAAGCATTGAAGTTGAAATTGTTATAAATCTCGGTCCATCCATGTTTTTTTAACTTAAAGTAGTAATTCTTCCACAATGAAAGGGTTAAAAATTGGATAAGAATATGGAATCTATTCATTCAAGCCCCCAGCGTAATCAAAAAGATTCTAAAGTCCGGTTTTCATCCAAAAATTCTGTAGTTGTATACAAATTTTCATCCTTGATGTTAATTATCCTTTTTCATGCTTCAGGATGCATGTTGGAAGAGACCTCTTTCAGGTCGATTCACAAGCCGATGATGCTGTTCTGAAACAACTTTGGCACCACTCTGATGCTATTATGTGCTGCTCTGTGAAAATGAATGTTAGTGAAGTTGTGATGTTTTTCCTGTTCACTTTACTGTTGTCTCGGTATTCCTTCTGTTCTAGTGGTACACTAAAAGAATCTGATGGCCCGAGGATTTCTAACTGCAGGCATCCGCGGTTTTTACATTTGCAAACCAGGCAGGTCTTGACATGCTTGAAACTACTCTTGTGGCCCTTCAAGATATATTACTAGAAAAGATTCTGGATGAAGCAGGTCGGAAGACACTCCTGTCTGAGTTCTCCAAGATTATGCATCAGGTAAGTCACCCAACTTCTTTTTTGAATATTTTTGGCTTGGATGGCAATGCATAAGTAGAACCATGAAAAAGGAAACTTCCTTGTGTCTTATTTGGTGCCGTCTATTTTTGTCAATTTTGGATTGTTCTTGTCTGACTGCAGGGCTACGCCAACTTGCCATCTGGAGTATGTGTTTCAAGCATGGGTCGGCTAATCTCTTATGAGCAAGTGATCATATGGAAGGTGGTGAATGATGATGATTCCAATCACTGCCTGGCTTTCATGTTCATAAACTGGTCCTTTGTGTAAAGGATTAGACACTAGAAATCGCATTAATGTGGGCTTTTTAAGTTATTTGTACTCTACTTTTGTCAAAGACCATGTTGTGTAAGATATTAACTAGTTCTTCAACTTGGGAGATTTCCCTTTTCTCTGTCAACCTATGTATGAATCCTTATTTTGCTGGTTTTTAATGGGAATTTAGACTTGTTGAACCCCGGTAATGCCGTTTCTTAATGTCCTGATTCAAGTGTTCAAAATTATTCGCATGATTTTTTGCTCGTGTGGGTTCAGAGTACCTGTTTGATTATTTACCTTCAAAATTGGGATTTTACTTGCTGTTTTGTGGTGAGGTTGTGGCTTTCATAACCGATTCTCAGACTGAATTGACTGTTTGGAATTGTTTCTGCTTCTTGTGATTGGAATTTGAATTCAAAGATCTTTACGAGTCCGAATAACTTGTGAAAGAAATTCTTGTGGGACTTAAAAGATTTTGCTGTCACAATCCTAAATCTCAAAATCTGTCTGCCATCATTTTGAAAGCAATATGGTTGCAGGATTTTTGGCAGTGTATTATGTAAATTTATGTGAGTAAAAGGGTCAAAGAAATGGGACCATTTATCCTCCAGTCATAGGGCTCATGTCCTGGACACATTGAGCTCTTGTGAAGTCACCCGTTTTTACTCTCTTGGCCGGAGCAAAATCTTCAATGGTGGTCCTTTCATGGGCCCCCCAGAAGAATTGAAAGTTTAAGCCCGATTACATGTTTTGCTCATAGCATTAGATAAGGTTGAAACCTTGAGGCTCTAGGATTTCATGCAACAGATCATCCGTCCCAGGTTGTTCTCAGACCCTAGGGAAAATGATTTTTGGATAATTGATTTTGTAAAAAATGATTTCTTTTTTTTAAAAAATGTGTGGTTAGAAAGGAAGAAAAAGTTATCAATTTACGTGCAAGATTATTGTAATTGGTGCATATGTTGTTGAAAATGAGTTTAAATAAGAATTGATTTTGAGAAAATTATTTTCACACATGCCCTTAAAAGTCTTTCCTTTCGGCCCTTAGTCGTCCAGAAAGGGAAATTAAACTTCTTACATAAGTTGGAATTTTCACATTAGATGTTGAATATGTAGATATCTCTATATATTTATGATTCTTATTATCTACCCGTTTTTCAATGTGAAATGTCAATTAAACTGGCAACTAGATAGATAGCACTACTCGTAGTATAATTTCATAATCCATCAACTATTCACTAAATTGTAAATGGTCAATTCCTAAACAGATGATCACAATCTGGCGTAGCAGAAATTTTCTAACCACTGTGGATGATACACAATATGGTACGGTTGAATACCATTGACGCATATGGCATGTATCTAACAAGTCCCATTTTCGATTTTGTCATTTTTTTTTTTAAATCATAGTCTAAATGCACGTGCGGATGGTACCATATAATGTCTACCATCCGTGTACGCCAGAGGCGAGACTTATTTATGCAACCATGTAAGCATGACATGACATGACATGACATGTAATTGATATGCATGACATGATAACTAGTGTGTGTATGTACATAGAGGCTTTCCTTTTCCTGCATTTGAAAATCGAGCCTTTTTTTCAAAGGTGAAAGCGATAGGCGCTTCACTGAGTTTTTTGGCAGCTCACTTGTCGCATTTTATGTAATTGATGATTAATGTAATGTTATGTAATGAATAGCATATTTTTATTTTAATGAATAGCATATTTTTATTTTATTTTACATTATGTATCATTTTTAAATTAATTAATGAATTATGGTATTTACCACATATAATAATCAGAATAACTTGTACAGAAACGATGAAGTTCTTATATAATGAGAGGTCGCCTCATTAAATGACTAATTTCACCACTCTTAACTATGATATAGAAAAGAGAATTTTGGACCTCGTCTCATAGAAATGCAAACGTCTCCCTCCAGAGTTGCTCTCTATTGAAAACTTTGTTCCCATTTTTTTCTGTCTCTAAATTCATATCTAAATGGGGATAGTATATGAAAATTCTAAGGGGGTCTCATATAAATCCAAATATGCATAGGTATATCTTCTAACACGACCTTCTTAACATAAAGCTCACGTTGTTATTTTAGAAAAATTGATAGTTACGGGTTATTATGATATTCCATTTAAAGAAGTGTTGTGGCGTGGAGTAGTTGCACTTTCTCTCCTCCTTTACCAAGTGAGAGATTGTTTCAGACAAGCGTGCAATGGAATCCTCTTTTCATGGCACTGTTTCCCTGAAGAAAAATGGAAAAAGGGCTAAAAAAAAAAAAATACTACAAAACATTTATAAGGAATCTTGGGTTTTTCAACGCAATAAAGGCTGGGATTTTGCTGTGGTCTCAAGATTTTTTGTAGAAAGAATCATTATGGATTTTGTGTACAGAGCTTTAGGGTTTGTAGGGATCATAATCTTTGACCAAATTTGCAGTTATTTCTCTCTAAAATAATTAATGGTTTTCTTGTAGAAGAGGGTTTTATTTAATTAGAGAGAATGGAAAGACGACTTGCAGACTGCATAATGATGCTTTGAATTTGAATTTCGAATATGCATTGAATTGGTGAAGGGAAACTTGTTGGTTTATAATTGGTAGGTTGGGTTTATGATTGGAGCCTTTTCGATGGTTTGGCTTGGAGATAAAAGCATGGATTTTGGAATTCCAAAAGTAGCAATTTGAGAGTCCTGTTAAATTGTTAAGGGCTTAAATTGCTATTATCGACCGGATTAATTTTATATTATAGTATTATTTATTAATATTTCTGTTCTATTTACCTTATTCACTTTGCTTTTCATACAAAGATTAAGAAAAGGAAATTTACAAAAAGTTACATATTAAAAAAAAATAGTTTATATATTCAAAAGTAAACAGTGGTATACTTGTAAATAAACCTAAAAAATAATACTAATACTAAATATAGAAACAAGACACCATGTATGAGATAAACTAAAACGGAAACATGGACAACGTGTATATCGGACGGGAGGAGTATAATATCTTCAATGCGCTCCATTCACATATAAGTGAGATTCTTTTCCCATCCAAAACCTAATATGTGAATATTTTTTTAATAGGGTGGCAAGAAGATTTGAACTTAGACATTTGCTTGCTCTAATACTATATATTAAATTATTAAAGTCACTTGATCTAAAAGTTTAACATATTATAGCACCTTCAATGCATAGTGATAATCATGAGATTAAAATACCGTAAATATTGTTTTATTAGATGCTCTTAAATCAGATTAATTTATATTATTTATTATATTAATCTTCAAACACTTCGATTAGGTTTTCTTTTAATCATTTCTTTTGAAAATTTTTTGTTCGTTTAGAGCTAGATGAGTTATGGGGAAAAATATTAAGAAAAGACATTCATGTTTTACCAATTACCCGTTTAATTTAATTTATCTTTTAATGAATATGAACTGGTACTAAGGACCACTATACTATATTACTCTTTTGAAAATAATTTCTCAAAGTTGCTTTTTTGAAAAGAAGTTGTTTTACAAAGAGTATTGGAAACTATTCGCGAACACAAGAAGAGCATGATGTACACGTGTTTTATATCAACTTGATATGTGTGTGTTCCTTCATGCGATCTTGAATTCTAAATAGAACCCTCTTTTTCAAACATATATGTGAGTCTCCAAAATGATATCTTGAGTTTGGATTTCAAGTTGAGATACTTGCCGGCGAACTTAGAAAAAAATGTTACATTGTGTTGGAAAAGTCGTGTGTAGGGTGGCAAAGTCTAGTTGTACAGAAAAAATTCTCTACAAAAAGTTTTACATATATAAATAAAGAGTAATGTTATTTAGCATCACTGGTGCTTGGCACCATATCAAGGTGGCACTAAATGATAAGTTAAATTAAGTGGATTATTTATTTATTCATTTAATTTCACTTATCATTTAATGACACATTGAATGTCATCTAGACTGGTGTTAAACACCACTGGTGCTACGTAGCATTATTCATAAATAAATGATATGGTAGAAATATCTAGTTATTATTGATTTAATCATGATGTTGGGTAAACTAACGAAGCAACCACTAGATTTTTACATTCCACGTCATTTTTGTAAGTACTTCTCTAAATAATTTCCCACGCGAGTAGCAATCTTGATATATGATAACTAGATAAGGTCAAGTGTTCAAGTATTATATCCCAAAAAAAACTAATCAACGTGCAAACATCTTATTGACACCTTTCAACCATAATACAATTGTAAAGTTGGTAAATTTTTTTTTTCCTTTTAAACATTAATTGTAGATGAGAGAAATCGAACCATTGACTAAGGGTGTAATGAGCCGATATATATATATATATATATCGTTAGACTATAAAGTTCTTGCCGAAAATTGGTCACATTGATTGAATTAAAAAAAAAATGGAGGAGGTATGTACAAAGATTTTGCAGAGGACAAATGTCTGGCCCAGTAGAATTAATGGGCATTTGCAAATGTCCAAAGCCCATTAAGAAGATCACATGTAATTCTAGGGCACTTTTCTTGGGAATGAATGCGGAAAAGGTCAAAATAATCTAGCAATGACATATGGTGTCATAATGATATTACGTATTATTATAATATCAATTATTAATGTGAATAGATATTATGTCACATTATTTTTCTCATATCAAACATCTGATACTTGATTAAAGTATCGGGAGACAGTAAAAGAAAAAGAGGAGAAGAAAGTAGGGTGTTTGGTGCCAACACTATTTAGCTTGACACAGGATTCCTCCTTTATTCTTGGTTGCGTTATCGGGCTTCCTTTAAGGCTCTTGATTATTTTGAGGTTTTCCTCCACATTGAAAATGCTTTTAAAGGAGGGTTTTTTCAACTTGAATTTTATATATTTTATTTCAGAATATAAATATTTACTGAATTTCACTAAGATATATGGTATTATCAACTCAGATATTAGTATCCTCAATTGAGTTGTGGTTTTAATGAATTTCCCTAGTACCCGTCGATATTTCTAATGGATACTTGTCTTTTGGCCTTATAGCCCATATGTTTCTCTAAAAAACTAAAATAACATAAAACACACACAAATTAATTGCATATAATTGCGATCCGTGCTTGCAATCAAATGCAAGTAAGCGATTTATATGAAATTTTATACTAGATTTTACTTTAAAACACACTCTTAGAGTAAGATTAATATAAGGGGAAAAAAGCTAGAGGGACAAAACTTATTTCCAAATAATACGTAAGGGGAAAATTTTTTTGGGGTGGAGGAATATAAATTGAACACGTAGCGTAATTTAATTAGATCAAACAGGTTGTGAGACAAAGTCAATGGGGGTGGAAAAAGCTAAATGAGAAGCTAACAAAATAAGATTTTCCACCATAATTTTACTACATTATTTGAGTTTTCGGTTTTGGTTGGGGGGGGGGGACCCAAATTAATTGTGCTCTCACGGAACCCCATCAATTGCAATCTCTTTTTATAAAATCCCCGCTAGTTTTCATGTAATTCCTTTCAAACCCTAGGAAATTCATTAAAATCATAATCCATGACAATTTCTACTTCTAACTTTAAAGATATTTTTGTGAAATCATATCCTATCCACAATATTTTATAAATCAAACCAATTTCACCACCACTCTTTATAATTACGTTTCTATTCTAAAAAAGGAAAAAAATGCTCAATTGAATGCCTTTTTCACAATTTTCATTACAAAAAGTAAATCCTCAGTACTCTAGGAATCGCATAAAAAAATGTTATTACAAGAAATACACGCCATCATAGAAAGATGAATACCATAAGATTTTTTACCAGAGACTTGAACCCCGTTAGCCTATCATTTCCTAAGCAAATTGACAAAAGCAGCTCTATAGATCATTATTCTTAACTGAAGGAGGCCAGCACAGTCTCCTATAACCTGTGCCATCATTCTTATTAGGGTCCCTAGCTTCATTACTCACACCTTCCCCATCTAGATTCTCAGCTCTTTGTCCCCTCGCACTTCCAATAGCTAAATCATCAAGGCTTGATTCGTTCCTCCAAGGTGGAGTTATGCAGTTGGAATCTCCTGTCACTCTCTCAGAGGAATGGCCAACTCGCAAAGCTTGGAGTTTGGCAAATGACTCTCTCGTTGCCGTCATGGCTTCAAAGAATCGTGTGCATGATGCTAAGGCAACAGGAATTGGACGGAGCATTTCCTAAATCATAGAATATATAGCTGAGGTACAATAATTTAGCAATATGCTAAAAAAGATTGCTAAATATATTGCCTAATAATAAATACAGGACTCAAAACTCACAGCCAGACGGACAAAGAAAAGGGAAAATACATTAGACTGTGGCAAAGAAAAGAAGGCCATTTCGTGTAGCTATAGTGTTTTTGCCAGGCGCAACTACTACTGAGTCACCACTAGCACAAAACATAGAAATAAAAGGCACTTCCAAATTCCAACTATCAACATGGCCCCAGCAACAGTATTCTTTAATGGATTTTGATTTTCAAAAATCTAATTTATGTTCTACCTTCACTCCTATTTAGCAAGGTATAGAATTTTTGCATTCAGATATTGCATTAACTTACAAATGCTGATGACAAATAACTACCCTAATTCACAGATAATAAAGCTGCACCAATGTTTCTTCTTTTCCATTTCATTATTCCTTCTCTAAGCTACTACACCAAGAGCAAAATGAACAGACCGTACATCAATATCTTGACTAGCGGAATGGATATTTAAGCCCATATATCTGCACTTACCAACCCATCTCACATGACTTGGGAAAGTTTACAAAGTTAGAACCAAATGGATGCTGGCCTTAGTATGCAAGACAATAAAGCACAGGATCATATTTAACCTTTAGATACCGTGTGACCAAGAGGAGTAGACCATGTGATTTGGAGGACCGGATAGATATGTGTGATGGAGCAAAAAAACACAATACATTCAAATACGTGCAACTGTGACTTTTGTTTACATTTTCTCATTTTTCTCTTTTAGAGCAGGCATTTGGGTGTTGTTCGACGGCAGTAGATGTGTGTGGAAGTCATCAAAGAAGATATGGGATCTCTAATTAACATACCCCCCATACTGTAGGTGGTTCTTTAAAGTTCTGACTCCACTGAAAATCAGCCACAGAAGCTGTCAAGATACCGTAATCGCTTGCCGCCTTCATTAGTAACTCCGAGAACTGTTTCTGCACCAATCCAAGAAAATTAATCTCATTTAAGTAAACGAAATAATCCTCAAATGATGGTGGAGGTTTAACTAGTGCAGCAAAATTATGAAAACATCCAGATCACTATTTCCAGATCGGAAGAGCGTGGATTTGCTAATCATAGGGAACGCTTAAGAATTTGCTTTACATAGAAACTTTGCATGATTGCAAGCATGAAGATCTATACCAGATCATGATCTTTCATGCTCGGACATTTGAGGAGAGGTCAGCCTTGCAGAAAATATGATGGATGGTGGTTTTTGGGGTGCTTGTGGTGCACCAAGATGAACTGTCAAGAAATTTGAAGATGGGGGGAAAGCTGATAAGGTAAGAACTTTAGTTAGGTTCATGTCTTCTGTCCATGGTGATGTATGTAACCAAGAATGAGTAGAACATAAAGTGATACCGAATTATGTGTCCAGAATGAGAATGGATATAAATAATTTGCAAAAATATCGAGTCATATTTGTCCCAACGAGTAAAGAGTGTTTATTTTCTAGGAAAAGCTGACAAGGTAAGAACTTTAGTTTGGTTCATGTCTTCTGTTCGATGTGATGTAACCAAGAATAAGTAGAACATCAAGTGATACCGAATTATGTATCCAGGATGAGTATGGATATAAATAATTTGCAAAAATATCGAGTCATATATGTGCCAAGGAGAAGAGAGTTTATTTTCTAGTGCATAGAGGGGACAGAACATATTAAGTCCAGGAAATCTGAGGTTCACAGTGAAATTTTAAAGTTAGTAATAGTTTAGGGACAGAACATATTAAGTCCAGGAAATCTGAGGTTCACAGTGAAATTTTAAAGTTAGTAATAGTTTATCTGTACATATTCATCTTGTTACAGTTTCTCTTCAGTATAAAATACTTTAAGTTTGTAGATTTCTTGTGCGAGCTCAAAGTTTAAAGTATTGTTGGAAACTCATGAGATGTACAAGACAAAATTGATTGTACTCCAAGGAAAACCATCTCACTGAATAACATACCTGATACTCTGCTTCAACAGGAATGCAGTCTAATGAATAAGGTTGTTGGAGGCGAGCTATAATCCTATCCTACAAATGGAAAAAGTCTAAAACATCAGCTAAAGGAAATGAGTTTCATTTATACTATTGCTTAATATACTTGCCTAAAAAATAAAAAATAAAAAATAAAAAATAAAAAAATTTTGAAAAAAAGGAAGAAAGCAGAGATTTGTGTCAGAATTAAAGGATGAATCTTCCACAAGCCACCACTATCGAGTTACTTCTTCTGCCAATAACATTATCTCAATTCACATACACATTCCCAGGCAAGAAAATTAATTCAAGGCATGCTCCAAGTTCCTTCTCTGGGGAATCTCAAAATGTTATAGTCTCGCTTAGAATTAGAAATTAGGCATCTAATGAGAAAAAAGTAACGTAACAAAACAATACTGTGTGAATAGTTCTAGAACTTGGTGCAGACTTTCTCAATCGTTCTTAAATCTCACACAACACTCAACAGATAGACGAAACTGCAGTTTCTTGAAAGTTCATGACACGATAAAACAATGTGCAGGCTCATAGATCATTTCTATTCTAAAATAGTATTTGGTCAAAGCAATCAAATCCTCATATATGACAAGACCCGCTTGTACTATATACAAATATCAAACGCTCATTCTTACAAAATATATTCTATTTTTAACCAAATATAGTTTGCTAACAAGGGCAATGCATAATACTTTCAGAAAAAAGTCATAAAAAGAAGGTGCAAAGATAAGACAGCACTCTACTCGTTTCTCAGTCTCTCTCCCTCAAAATGTTCATATCGATTTTTATATATAACCTTCTAAGAAGAGCAACATGCACTACACTGACTAAGAACTCATCGACATCCAAATTGGAGAAGAAACATGACATGAGAAATTGGTTATCTAATTTCTGGATTTCTGACTCTGTGTAGCCTTCTTATCTTTATTCCGACTAAGAACTCATCGACATCCAAATTGGAGAAGAAACATGACATGAGAAATTGGTTATCTAATTTCTGGATTTCTGACTCTGTGTAGCCTTCTTATCTTTATTCCGACTAAGAACTCATCGACATCCAAATTGGAGAAGAAACATGACATGAGAAATTGGTTATCTAATTTCTGGATTTCTGACTCTGTGTAGCCTTCTTATCTTTATTCCGACTAAGAACTCATCGACATCCAAATTGGAGAAGAAACATGACATGAGAAATTGGTTATCTAATTTCTGGATTTCTGACTCTGTGTAGCCTTCTTATCTTTATTCCGACTAAGAACTCATCGACATCCAAATTGGAGAAGAAACATGACATGAGAAATTGGTTATCTAATTTCTGGATTTCTGACTCTGTGTAGCCTTCTTATCTTTATTCCGACTAAGAACTCATCGACATCCAAATTGGAGAAGAAACATGACATGAGAAATTGGTTATCTAATTTCTGGATTTCTGACTCTGTGTAGCCTTCTTATCTTTATTCCGACTAAGAACTCATCGACATCCAAATTGGAGAAGAAACATGACATGAGAAATTGGTTATCTAATTTCTGGATTTCTGACTCTGTGTAGCCTTCTTATCTTAATTCCATTCTTACATTCCACATATTTCCTTTGGGCAGACTGTCACTTCATTTTTGGGGTTAGGAAATGAACGGTAACATTGTTAAACTATAAAATAAAGCATTGGTACAAGTGTTCATTGCTAAACGTGTTTCTACTTAGGAAATTACCTTATTCTGTATAACATCTTTCAATATAGTCGTGATTCGAGCCAAGGTCTCAATCTTCTTTTCCATCTCACTCACATGCGTGAGATGAGCAACATTCTTATCCTCCTATAATTTCCACAGAGAAAAAAATTATTCACCAAGAAATATGTCTGAGAAAATAAGCTCACGAATACATTCTTACTGTCATCAAACAAAACTAGAACTTTAGGAAGTGAAATATGTGCAAATAGCAATTGAGAGAGTGACTTGGGAATAGACTAGACAGGAAGTATCACTTTAAGCACATTTTATATAAAATGGAATGAGCATTGATCAAGACTTCAATCAGTACAAGAAATAGTTGGCAATGTTAATACATCACCTTCCGGCCCTGAAGTTCAACTTGCAAATCTGCAATTTTTCTTTGTACAGAAGTCAATTCTCTCAAAATCCTCACCAAGTCATCCCCCTTTTCACCACTACCAGCAGACAAACTCTGCGTATCGTCCTAAACCAGAAAAACAAGCTCAATTGAGGTTAAAACTACCCAAAACTCAAATTATATCAACCCGTTAAATTCAAAAATAACAATAATTGTACGCGTAAAGGTAAAGATTACGCTACAGACACCTGTGAAGGTGGCGGGGGGACGGAGAACCCGAGATCGGTGGCAATTTGCAAGGCATCGGACATGCCTCCAACTCGCTTCAATGGTTTCTTTCCCACCCATGTGGTGTCGCCACCCATCGACATTTTGTGTATCTGGTGCGTATATGTATCCTTTTGTGAATAATTGACTCGTTAAGATTCTGATCGTCGGCGATCCTACGGCCGGCGGTGGGAAGAGTTTTAAAAATGAGAGAGAACCGAATGAGAGAGAACCGAAGGTTTAAGGGTGGACAGAGTTTGAAATTCTGGAATCAGAATTGGGAAATTTCGAAACCGAGACAACTAATCAGTCATTCGAGGTGAAATATGGTGAATAAACAAAGGATTTATATTTGCGATGTATTCATGTCAAAAAAAAATTCAAAAAATAAAGTATTACTCTATCTATATACGTGAATATACAAACAGGTTTATAGAAAGTGTTTAAAATTACAATGTCACTAAATATTGTGCACCAAAAGAAAAAAATAATATATAAATAGAATTATAATTTTACTCCCTATCTATAAACTTATTTATTCATCTATATATACGTGTGGCATTACTTATAAGCAAATAGCCTATCCCTTCAAAAATAAATAAATAATAAATACATATAAAAAAAAATAGCAATGGCAAATAAATTGCTGTTTGACCCATTAATCACAGTCATTAAAATTTCGGCCCATCAATCACTTCCTTTTCCCTTTTTTTTTTAAATAAACAATTTTGACAATTTTTTCATAGTTTGAACAAGTATTGTATTAGTTAAGTTCTCAAGTTTTAAGTCAACAGTCTCGAGTTGAAACCACATCTGCCCCTCTCCTCTTTTCCATCCCTCCTCTATCTCTTCTTCTGTATAAAGAAAATGTGATAGTTTTTGTGTTATAGTTTATGATTAGATTCTCAAACATATGTTGTACGAAAAGTTTGCAATTCAATTCATCGAAGTCTAAAATAATAACGTGTTATGATATTAATAGTGATATATAATACATAAGTAGTTTACTTATAAATTAATTTCTTATTTTTCAATGTTAACTTGGCTATTAAGTAGTAGATAAATTAATGTATTCTATTATTATTACTAGTTAAACCACTCATGCGTTGTACGGGTAGAAAAATTTATTAAAATATATTATTAGTTATTTAAACATAAATCTGTAATATTTACTCCCTTGTAGAAAATATAAAAACACAAATATACATTAATTGAATCAATTAGATCAATGGACTTAGTAATCGTAAAGTTCAATATCGTTTAAAAGACAACATACATTCTTACATATGATTATCCGTACATATATACAATAATAGAAAAAATACATGTTACCGGCCTTATTTTAAAAAACTTAATAAAACTAACAAATTTAAAAAAATATATAAAATGTATTAAAAATTTCAAATAACATTAGACTCACTAATACACACAGTAAATATGGTGAATTAATGAATTATGATGGATTAGAGTTTGTTGTAAAATTGTCATTTCAGATTTGGCATGTTAATTTATTAGTAAAAAAATATTAACAAACAAAACAAATGGAAAAAATAATTAATGTTTAGTTGTTAACCCAATTGTCACACGTTCAAGTCTCTTCTGAGTTCTTTCATAAAAATTTTTGTTAAAAAAAAAAAGAAACAATTACCGCAAAATTTACGAAGTAAAAAAGGCGAGAAAATCGCGGTACAAAAAGTGTCGAGACTTAAGTGAATTAATTAATACATAGATTTTATTTTTTATTTTTTGTTAATCATTCAATTGTAGAAAACTTTTTTTCTTATCAAATCAATAGTAGCTATTACTATAATGGATAATATATCAATCACCCTGTACAATGATTATATCGTATTAAACAAATAAGATGTCAAGAAAAATGAACTTTTGTAATGATAGATTATGATATAAATAAAAATAATTTAGAACAATGCAACAGACACAACAAATGAACTAATTCAAATTATGAAATCGTTTAAAGAGAGATAGAAATCAGATAATATCAAGAATTTTCAAAGGGGAAGTAGATCGGATTACGATTCTTTACTAGAAAAACCAAGCTTTTAATAAGAGAGAAGGACTGCGTAGTAATAATCTCTACGAACCGATAAGATCCGATAAACACAAATAAAAAATCAACGAAAAAGAATAAAAACCAGATGTTACCGCATAGTTCACCACCAGAATAATAAAAATGATCGAAATATCCTTACTAAGTACACAAAAGGCAGAAAAAATTGCTATCAAATTTTACAATAACACCTTTCATTTAATTAATATATTGATAACTTTTTCACCGTACATTTTTTGTGAACTTGTATTAATTTGTACAAACTCAAACTTGAAGGCTAGAACAGTAAGTGGACAAAATCAGGAGAAAACATGGACTCTTCCAATTTTACCCCACCTCTTTTCTATAGCAGAATGGTGTAACATACTTTTTTTTATTATTGTCTATGAAGATGTTTAAACACCAAACAAATAATGTGTCATGTACGAGCTGTTGATGTGATTTAAATAAGGTGTGATGATATGTCAATGTTTGGTGCTTGAGCACTCCTGATATTATCTCTCCGCCCATTTCTCCCTCACACACACGAAAAAATAATAATAATAACAATAATTTTGCCAAATGTTCGTTATCAGAGCAATTCTAGGAGGACGTGAAAAAAGGGATATTATTATGTGACATTCTCATATGGCACACATTCATTGGGTGATGATTACATGACTAATTTTTCATCATCCAATAAAGTGTGCCACATAAGAATATCACCTAATAATGTCTCTTTTTCATGTCCCCCTAAAATTTTTCTTGTTATCAACATTGCTAAGAAGACTAGTTTGATTAAGTGTTACAATAGTTATGTTCTCACTTTTTAGGGAGGAGGTCTTATATTTAAACCATACCTACCCTTCTCTATTCTCCTCTCCCATCCCCTCCCATCCACTCCACTATATCGCTAATGTGTGTGTATATATGTGAAAAAAAAAAGTTGCTATGAAGACGTGGTCCAAATTGTGAGATAATAGTTAGATGCTCACATTTCAAGTAGAAAGTCTCATGTTCAAACAACGCTGAAGCCTATCATAATTTCCCTCAATTCTCCTATATCTCCCTGTTTAAAAAAAAAAAAAAAGAAAATAAAGTTAAGATGATCCTCAAAAAAAATGAAAAAATAAATTAATAAAATTATAACTGTAATGATATAACCTAGGGGTTTCCAAAAGTGGAACGAGCATTGGAAATGCATTCGATTGGGAAAAACACCTCACCAAGCCATGTTTGCATTTTTCAGTGCGTACAGTCTTCCCTTTCTACAAAATAAATATATAATGAGTAGGAAAGCACATATTTATTTTTCTCAATTTTCATTCTCGAAAAATATAGAAAAAATGTGGAGTTTGGCATATAACCTGCTAAAACAACAAATGCGCCCAACCCGACCGCCATTGGGGTTGATTTGGATCCAGTCTGGGTAGGATCAGTTCGATTGCGATGTGGAAACATAAAAAGTATGCATGTCAGTTTGGTTATTGTGTTAGATGGTCCAACCTTGTAAAACTTGATGAAGCTCACCTATCAAACCCAATTAAATCGACCTTTTTTTCTTTTTTCCTTTTTTATTAACTTTTAGATTTCACACGAGAATTTTACCATATAGAAACACATTGTCATGGTTCGAAATTATTACTAAACAACACTATCGTTTTATTTGGCGTCAAAAAACAAAAACTACAAATGAGAAAACAAACCCTGGCCTCGACTTCATTCATTTGCCGTGTTAAATCCTCTTTGTCAATGTCGATCAAACCAAATTACAAATCACCACGGGTTGGACCTTGCCAAATTTTCTTCTGTTAGGCCTATAACTTAAAAACCCATTTTCTTACGGCTACGAGGCTTATACGAAAATGAAATTCAATATTGGAAATACAACTCTTAGTAATTTCATTCCTAAAAAAGTGCTTTTTTCATTCATTTGGACACACTTGTTCACATGATGATAATAACCTTAAAACCTCTCATTCTTTCAACATAAGAAATTCTTCCAAAAATTCTAAAATTGAATAGAAAAGTAGTGGCATTGACTCCGAAAATACCCTAATTTTTTTTAATAAAGAACCTCTTTTCCCCTACGACATCTGTTATAATGTTTTTGGGGTCATATGTGTAATGTGAATATTGTTACATTAGAGATGCTCTAAATAGAATTTGTGACGACTCGCCCCGTTATTTTCAAAATTCAACATTTACCTTTCAAAGTCAAAGGTGTAATATGTTAAGTCAAGGTCAAAGTTAGATTAAGATGCAATAATTTAATTTTTGGGTTTATAATTTAAGAACTTAAATAAGTTGGGATTTATATGAAATTATGTTATCATTTAGTGGTTTAAATGAAACAAGAAATGAAGCTAAGGACCTAAATGAAGTGAAGCAAGAAGTTGAGGGGATTTGTGTGCAATTTCCTATATATGTACACTTGATTGTCTTGCAATTGGAAGGATCACAAATACACACACACGGGGGAAACAGAGGAGTCGGCCGAGAGGGAGTAAAAAGTGAGAAGAAAAAAAAGAAAGAAAAAGGAAAAGGAAGGAAAGAGAGAAAAAGTGAGGAAATTGCATCTTGTTGGCATTATTTGGCAATTAGGTTTTGATTTCTTGTGCAATTTCCAAGTAGGTAAGTCAATGAATTATTTTTAGAGTTTATGTATTTTCTATGGGGTGTTAAATTTGTGGTTATTCCTATGATTTGAGGTTAAATAATTGATGTTTATGTTGAGAGAATAATGGTTTTATTTTTTAGCTTCTATAATATATTATGAGTTGATTTTCTTAAATCCTAGATATAAAAAATTTGAGATTTTCCATTTATGGTTTGAGGTGATGAATATTAAAAGAGAAATGTTGAGTTGTTGATATGAGTTAGATGTATTTGGAAATTCTTGAAGTATATGCATGTTATGAGAATTTTTGGGTTTAAATTTATTATAGTTGATTTAAGAAATTTGTTAGAATGGAGTAGTTGATTTTGATGTAGTTTCCTATTGGGTTAAATAGTGTGGAATTACTCTTAGATATGAAGTTGGAGTTATATGAAGATTAGAAAAGAATTACATAAAGTTAGTGTATGAAATCATAGTTTTGAAAGGGAAATTAAAGCTGAAATTTTTAAAATGAAGTGTTATTGGGGCTATTAAGATAGAAATTCTCATGAAATTAAGTATTGGACTCATAATCTGAGTATTCATAGATTTAATTGATATGGAATGGAGAATTAGAGTTAAATGGAATGTTATGAAGTTAATGTGATTTTATGAAATGAAGTATGAAAATATGGATTAAATAAAGGGAAAAATAATGAATTAGTAGATATAAGTTACATGTATTTAGCTTTCTTGAAGTATATGCTTGGTATGAGATTTTCGTAATGAATTTATTGAAGGAAGCATAAGAGATGAATATGAAAGTCTAGCAAGCCCAGCAAAGCATGTATGTATGAATTTAATGAAATGACTTTTGGCATGAAATTAGTAAATATGATGTTCTGCCCTTCAAACTTTAAAAGGGCATAAATGATAGTATATGTGGAATTTTGATACGATACAAGTCGGGAAATGATCTTCTATGAGTTGACTATCATCCAAAATTTGAATTACATCATTTGGAGACCGGTAGAAGTTTTTATGACATGTTTTGTAAGACGGGGCAGTGTGTACCTGAGAACAGAATTTCTGGGAGGTGGAAAAATATTTTGGTATAGCCAAGGTAGTTTTCTTGGGCTCAATCTTATCTACGATGAACCTATATGAGTCTTCTACCTTCTAGTAGAATTTTATAAGCATATGACACCATTCGTGATTTTAAAATAGTTTTGAGCGGGCATTGCCCAAACAGGGAAAACTTAACGAGCATTGTTCGAAGAGTTGAATCAAGTCTCGATTCAATTAGTGGTGTTATGATTTTATAGAATGATATGATGGTAAATGAAGAATTGGTGAAGTTGAGAATAAATATAGTTAATGATTGAATTAATATTTAATAGCAAATGATGAAAGTTGTCAAAAACCAAAGATTGTGTTTAAAGATAAATAGTTAGTTTTATATTTCGAAGGAGTTTACGATTTTAATATGGGGTATTACTGCAATTTCTAAGATGTAAAATAAAGTCTAGAATAGTTATACAAAAGAGACATGTTTAATTGAACAATGACGAAAACTCGAAGAATTCAATAGAACAGAGGACTTGAAATCAAAAAGGGAATTTCATTTCGATAAAGCTAGTCGAATTAGAAAGTCCTTAATTAATAGATAAGTTAGAACGAAAGTAAATGAGATTGAGCAAGGATAAATAAAAGAATTGAGTTATTTATGTAAATTGAGAAATCAAGAAGAAATTAAATATTAAGTAGAATTTTCATATGATGTCACAGGAAATGATAAAGGCTCAAAGGAAATGAAAAACGAAAGGAACTATGTTGCTACTTAGCCGGTGAGTGGATATTATTCTCTTCTTTTCTTTCTAAATGAAAATGTATATTATGTTTTGATTTCACAGAATTCGTAATGTTTCATGATGAATGTATTTCCATGAGATTTCACGAAAATTGATATTACTTAGAAAAGTTCATGTGAATATTTGTATGAAATGATGCTTCATGATTTTAAAGAAATGTTTGAGTTGAGACATGATTTATAATGTATGAAAACCCCTGAATGTGTAAATGGGCGAAGGGGCCTATATGGCTCAAGCTGACCAAATGAACGCCGCCCAGGCGAAGGGGCCTATGTGCTAGCTATGGCTCAAGCTGTTTAATTGTGCCTCCTAGAGCGAAGGGATCATAAGGTACCTATGGCCCAAGCTGACCGTCTACGCGCATATGACTTGTATTATGATCATATGATGCTGGATACTCTTTGGAAATAATTTTATGATGATCTTGAAATGAAATGATATTCATGATGTTTTCTAATGAATTCTATGATGATCATGAAGTGAAATGATGTTCATGATATTTTCTAACATGTGATGATTCCACAAAGGTTGATGTTATGCTAGATTTATATTTAAAGTCATGAAATTTCCAAATGAGCTTGAACATGTTATTCAAAATGTTGCAAAAATCATACTTCGATTTTTCTAAAGTATGTTTATTCATAAAACTCCACTCACTAGACTAGTTAGCTCATGCGTTTCCTGAATGATTTTCTCAGCAAGTGGCAATTGGAATTTAGGCAACACATCAGGATCGAGCCTGCTATTTCCAGAATTGAGCCACCACTTAATGAAGCGAAATTGTTATAGGGTTGTCTTATTATGATTTATATACTTGGACATGTTAGGCTTATTAGCATGCGTTGGGGTATTTGTTATGAGTTCTTCTTCGTTTCAGTATATTTCTTCACAATGAAGTGTTATAAATAGAAAATTTTTGATTCTTATGTTGTGAGGTATTGGTAGGCTTGATCTACGAAGTGATGTTGCTGAAAATGAGAAATTATTAGTTTGTGGGATGTTGCTGTGTTAGTGTTGGGAAATTGTTACATTGTGAAGTGTATTGGGTTGATATTGGGTACTATGCCGGTTGGTTTGTTTACAAATTAGAGAAGAAGCCGTCGAAATATTTCTAGAATAAGTAGTATATTCATGAGCATTGACGGTAAATTCTAGCTTCTAGTTGGAATTTATCGTCGGCCCACGTCAAACTTCTAGTAAGTCTTCCGATCTCTGGGAATGGGGCGTGTCAGAATTTTTCTATAGAGCCAGCATGAGACGTGCTTACATGGCAACAACATCGTTAGGCAAATTGTTAAAAAACGAAAAAGAAAAATTAGGGCTACCATTTTCCTTTAAATAACAAAACCTCCAATTTCAAACACAATCCCCCACGTCCTCTTATCAGTCAACTTAAACCCCCCATCTTTTCCTCGCCCGATCTCCCCCATCATCGCGTTGCCAGCGACGAAGTTTAACTTCGATGCTAAGCAACAATCACCTTGCACCATTTCCACATATCTCATCCTATTTCCGCGTGTCATTACGTTAGTTTTATATGAAATTATCAGTTCCGTGTCATTTCTGCAAAAGAGTACGCCATGAGAAATGTTTAAGGAGGTTTTGATTCTCTTTATTCAAACACATTATAATTTCACCTACCACTGATTTGACAATTGTTCATTTATAATCACAAATTTCAAACTTTTATTAAATCTACACCACTCATTTCACCTTATTATAATTTAACTTGAATAAATAGATTCAGACAGCCACTAATATCGTATTTAGTTATTTACCAATCATTGGGTATATTATGCTAACAATAGAAATATTTGCATTTCACAAAAAGATAAAAAAAGGAAAGATTTTAGAACTCAATTATTCAAAACAAAGAGTAGGGTTTCATCGACAAATATCCGAATATTAGGTATCCAAATTGCTATTAACCAAAAAATGTAGAAGCTTGTATTTTTATTATACAAAGTGTTTGGCTATGATGTGGATTATAATCTACGATGTGATATCATTTTATTAGTTATTTTTTGTAAAAAATAAACAGTTGAGACTTGACTTTTATTTTTTAAGTTTTTAAAAAATAGTAAAACCTATGAAATGATGTTGTGTGGTAAATTATAATTCGGTGCAATTACCAAACATATTGTTTTTTTTTTTTTTTTGAAAAGAGAAACTTGTATGAATACAACTACGAGAAATATCGTCAAAAAAAAAAAAAAAACTGCGAGAAGATTTTTGAACCCTAATTTTTATCCCAAACGACCGCCGCCTTCTTCAAGCCTCTCTTTGCTATTTAAGGGTTCCCCTCCCAGCTAAACACCTCAGTACCCTTTATCCCTCAAAACCATAACACTTTGTGTTTGATTGCTATTTGTAAGTATTGCAGAATTTATAATTTGATCTTGTTCTTGTTGATTTTGTATTGGAAGGATGCCGATGAGGAAGAATTCCCAAAGAATAGGAAGTGCCGTACGACACTCTTAAACAGCAGCAGCTGCACGTCGGCCCACCCTTCCCATCCGCCGTTAATTGGCACGTTTGGATTTGTTCCAATTGTGTTAAGGCCGGGATCGTGGTGGATTCTCCGCCGTGTATCTCTGTGTGTGTGATTTGGAACGGGTCTCTGAGGTTTCGATTCAATTGCGGTGTTTTACTTCGGAGTTAATTGTTTGTTTCAATTTCCTTAGTAGATTCATTCCGGTCCAATGCCACGTCGCCGGTAGCGTAATGCAGTGACCGGCGATGCTATGATTGGACCCAAACGTCGCTCTTCCGATCTTTCGCATGTCGATAGGAATCTGTGAATCGATTTTTCTTCCGTTCGTTCACGGAGCCGTTTTCTGCGATTACATTTTATCGGTGGAAAATCAATTTCTATTTTTTCCCCCCAATATTTATTTATTAATTGCTTAATTGGTTGAATTATTTGCTGTGATCGTTTGAGGCCAGTGAGGAGCAAAATTAATAATATCTGGAATTACCGTCTGAACAAGATTTGATGTTAGATCGACTATCTGAGGCCTCAAATGTTTTACTTTACGTTTTCCCGTGGAACCAAAAACAAAGAAAAAATAGTTTCTCGTGAAGGTACAACTTCATTTGACAGTCGCTTCTGCAAACCAATTTTATTTTGAAATAAATGGTCAAACAAATCACATGCATTGTTTGATTCTCATTATCTACATTATAATTTTACGAACTATTAATTTGATAATTATTTAATTATCATTATATATTTTAAATTTTAATTAAATCTTCATAATTCATTTTAACTCATTATAATTTTACATTATAATTTGATTGATAAAATGTGAATCAAACAGCATTTACATATTTCATAAGACTTATATATGGTATGGATCTTCACTATTTAATTCTACTTATTCTCTCTTTGCATACAGGCACTTTAGAAAACAAATGATTTAGGTCTCTTTAGATGTGGTTATAATTGGTTTCAAAATCAATAATAATTCAAACTTTACGTTGATTTGAAGCGTCCATCTACTAATACCATATGGCAAATTTAAAATTTAAGAGCTTACTACTAAGGAATAATTTATTTTTATTTATAAATGAAATCAATCATAAATGGGTTTATTTCACAAATCGTTTTTAACTTTTGAGTTAAGTCTCAGTTTCGTTCATAACCATTTTTTTCACACTCCACGTCCATCAACCTTTGATAAATACAAACAAATTATTCTTTTTTCCACTATTCTTTAAAATCTTTAACAAAATGACGATTATGCTCTTTAAACATTTTATATTTTTTAAAAAAAGATTTAAAAATAAGAAAACCCAACCTACGCATCCCCACCCCTACCACGCCCCACGTCTCCCTCTCTCTTCGGCCAGAATTTAGGCTACTGGCAGTAGGAATGGTACCATTCGGCAGCCTTTTCACCTCCTATTTTGCAGAGATCAAAATAGAGGGGGGATTAACCCCGCATTTGTGGTGTCGGAAATTCGCTGTTATTTCCGACAATATTTGTCTCATAAATGGGGGGATAATTCCTTCTATTTTACTGCCGGAATGGCAACAAAATGTGGGAATTCACCCCCATTTGTACTGCCAGAAAACGACAGCGTTGCTGCTATTTCTGGCAGTATTTGTCTCACAAAAGGCGTCTGAATCTCCTCCATTTTGCTGCCGAAAAAATGGGGGGATTCATTCCCCATTGTGTGTTGCCAGAAAACGGCAGAAATGTCAGCACAAATGGAGAGATTCTCCCTTCCATTTGTGAAACAAACGCCGTCGGAAATGGTAGCAAAATCGTTGTCGTTTCCGGCAGCATTTGTGCTACTTTAAATTGTTGTCGTTTTCTAACATCACAAATGGAGGGTGAATCCCCCCATTTGGCTGCTGGAATGATACTGTTTTGGCGGCCGGAATTCCGACCGAAGGGGGATGTTGATAGGGTAGGTTGGGTTTTCTTATTTTTCTATTATTTTTAAACTTTTTTTTTTAAAAAAGATTTGAGGGGAAAGGGGGATGTTGATAGGGTGCGTTGGGTTTTCTTATTTTTCTATTACTTTTGAACTTTTTTTAACAAGATTTAAAATATTTAAGGGGCATAATCGTTATTTTGTTAAAAATTTAATCAAATAGTGGAAAAAATGACGATTTGTGTGTATCTATTAAAAGTTAGGGGCTGTGTGGTGTGAAACAAATTTGGGACGAAACTGAGACTTAACTCAAGGGTTGTTGATGATTTGTGAAATTAACCCATTATAAATCCATCTAAACTGATTCGAAGGAGATAGGGAAGGAGGATGCTAATGTTATCTTTTTTAATTGAATTACCCGGAAGTTAATTTACATTTTGGACCTAAAGAAATCTATAAGATTTGAACAAGGTTTGATATCTAGACTATACGAGGCCTCAAATGTTACACTTAACCAAACAAACAAATAAAAAAATGAAAAAAATAGTTTCCCTGTTGATAACAAGATGGGGTTAAAAAGAATTTGTTTGTTAATCAAAAAGGAAAAAAAAATGCAAGAGAAACGTAAGGAATGTAGTTAATGTCATCTTTTTGAATTACCAACTATGCCAATGTTAATTTTCATTTTTTCTATAAAATAAAATTAATCTCTCAGTCCTAATTATATAGTCTATTTTGATGTTGCATACGAATCTATTTTGATCCTGCACACGGATTAAGAGGGTGTCTCCAACCATGGAATTTAAAGAAATTTTAAAATTCCATGACATTCTAGGTATCCTCAATTTGGATTTTTATGGAATCCATCAAATCTTGGGGTCCTCAACTTAGATTTTAATAGATTCCACGAAAATCCAGCGTCCTCAAACACACACATATATATATATCTAAATCAAGAATAGTCTAAACAAGTTTTTCCGCCAAAATCGCTGACGTCATGGCTAATGTCATATTTTATTTTTTTCTATTTTGAAATAGCTAATTTGCACAATTTAACTTTGACATTTTATCATATTGTGTAATTTAATCCTAACTATTCAAATGTGACAATTTTCACATCAAATCTCTCATTAACTCAAGGTAGTCTAAACAAGTTTTTCCGCTCAAATCGCTGAAGTCATAGTTGATGTCATATTTTATTTTTTTATTATTTTATTCTTTTTAGATCGGAAGAGCACACGTCTGAATTTTCTCAATTTAACCTTGACATTTCATCATATTGTGTAATTTAATCCTCACCATTCAAACTTGACAATTTCAATATCAAATATCTCATTAACTCAAAATCTATATCTACATCTATATTGTATTATATTATCTATATCAATCAATATATATCTAAATCAAGAGTGATCTAAATAAGTTTTCTCGCCAAATCACTGACCTCATGGTTGATGTCATATTTTATTTTTTATTATTTTATTCTTTTCTATTTTGAAATAGCTAATTTGCCCAATTTAACCTTGACTTTTCATCATATTGTGTAATTTAATTCTAACCATTCAAACATGACAATTTCAGCATCAAATCTCTCTGTAACGTAAAATCTATATCTACATCTATATTATATTATATATTAATTTAAATCAAAAGTAGTTTCTATTTTATTTCCCACTTTTGACTGGTGCTGTAAACTAACAGATGACGTCATATTTTGCTTATTTTTCCATGTTTTTCTTCCCATTTCCTAATGAAACTCATAAAAATTGATTTTTTTCCCATGAGTTTTATATTTTTTTATGAAAAACAAATGCAATTAAACACGCAAAGTTTATTGAGGTTATTTTTTTTATTTTTTCTTAAAAATTTTTAACGTTTTGACATGATGAGTTGGAAATTGGAAACTTAATAAGTTTTCTACATTCAAATTTGTTTGTCAAAAAATCGATCTCTAATAAATTTCTTACAAGTATTTATTCTTCTTTCATACCAAGTTCTTTTTTTCAAAAGTTTGAGTTTCAAAATCATGTTACAATGGAAATTTTTGAAAGTTCAAAGATATTTATAATGTAAAGAGTCAATTCATAGTTCAAGTATGAGGTTTGACTAAAACAACATTAAAGATATGGTGCTATGTTTAATAAATAATGATCTATACACATGCCATACAAGTTGATTGGTCTCATTGAATGTATGAAAAAATTTGACAAATTTATTGGTCTAATTGTTTTCATTGATGTACGTTCATCTTTTATATTTTCAACTAAGATAGAAATGTGTACAATTCATTTTTCAAAATTCCTATTTTTATATTTTTTATGTTATTCATTTTTTATATTTTCAACTAATGTACAAATATTTCTTATTCTTTTTTCAAATTCTTATTGTTATATTTTTTAGCGTTATTCTTCTGTACATCGCACGGGTGCTATACTAGTATATCTAAATCAAATGTAGTATAAACAAGTTTTCCCGCTCAAATCGCTAACATCATGTCATGGCTGATGTCATATTTTTATTTTTTATTATTTTATGCTTTTCTATTTTGTAATAGCTAATTTGCACAATTTAACTCTTACATTTCATCTTACTGTGTAATTTAATCTTAACATTTTAAACTTGACAATTTCAACCTCAAATCTCACAATTTTTACATGATCTAACATTTTTTTATTTAAAAAGAAAATAATACCCTCCAATTCTCCATAACTTAAAATCTATATTATATTAATCTAAATCAAGTGTTGTTTCTACGTTATTTTCCACCTTTGACTAATGCTTTAAGCTAACTGATGACGTCATGTTTCACATATTTTCTTATGTTTTCCCTACCATGAAATTTAAAATTCTCTTTCCTAAAGAACAGTGTTGGAGCTAGGATACCGACTGAGTGGGGGCATAATTTAACTATAAAAATTTTGTATAACATGTACTATGATAATATCAAAGAATTAATTGTTTTAACATCATATTCTTTATTGGAAAAATGGAACTTTTAAAACATATTCATTATATAATATATCAATAAATTTATATAATTTCTACCATTTAAATTTTTACTAATCCAATACTAGCTACTTTTCCATTCAAAGTATACAAGCTACCTCTATATTATTAACTGTTCCCAATTTACTAATTACTATATAAAAATTACAAGAGCATAATATATTTAAAAAACAAAAGAAAGAAAGTTCATGGTTGTGAGGCCGAGTAGGCACCTCTCTCTGTCCTGCCAAGGAAACTCTTAAGGATTGATTTTTTTCCCCATGAGTTATGTATCTAAATTAAGAGAAGATTGATTTTTTTCCCCATGAGTTATGTATTTAAATTAAAAGTAGTCTAAATAAGTTTTTTCACCCAAATAACTGATGTATTTTTATTTTTTATTATTTTATGCTTTTCTATTTTGTAATGACTAATTTGCACAATTTAACCTGACATTTCATCTTATTGTGTAATTTATTCTTAACTTTTCAAACTTGACAATTTCAACCTTAAATCTCATATTTTTTACATGATCCAACATTTTCTACTTAAAAAGACAACAATACCCTCAAATTCTCATTAACTTAAAATTTATATTATATTAATCTAAATTAAGGGTAGTTTCTGCCTTGTTTTTGGCCTTTGACTGGTAATGTAAGCTAGCTGACGACGTCATGTTTTGCCTACTTTTTCATGTTTTCCTCTACCAAGGAATTTAAAATTCCATTTCCCAAAGAAACTCGTGAAGATTGAATTTTTTTCTATGAGTTTGATATTTTTTATTAAAAAATGCAATCAAACACACTGTAGGCTTGCAGAAAATGCATATAATGAGAACGCTTAGGTGGCTTATATTTCTTTATAAGGATAAAGGCTTTTCTTGAATGTCACTAACTTTTGTAGAGAGTTTTTGGTCTCATTCTCATTAAAAACACGCAGAGCTTAAACAATTAGTCTTTTTTTTTATTTGTTTCTTCAAACTTTTTAATATTTTAGCATAATTAGTCGGAAATTAGAAACTTAAGAAGTTTCTGCATTTAGATTTATTTGTTAACAAATCAATGTCTAATAAAATTCCTCATAAGTATTAATTCTTCTTTCAAACCAGTTTAATTTTCAATAAGTGTGAGTTTCAAAATCATATAAGATGGAAATTTCTGAAATTTCAAAGATATTTAGAATACTAATACAACATTAAGATATGGTGCTGTGTTTAATAAATGAGTTGTATTATTTGAACAAAAGTACATACAAAAATTTAAACAAAATTGACACATGACAGAATCTTATTTTTCAGCACATCACTTCACCTTTATATCAAAGGTAATTATACGAGACACGTCCTTTTTGTCAGTATTTTTGTCTCTTTTTTTGTCCAAATAAAATTATTCTTAAGGAGTAAGGGCCTATACTCATGTCATGCAAGTTGATCAGTCCCATTAAATGTAAGAAAAAAATTCCATTAATGAGTATATTGGTCTAATTATTTCTACTTGCATACATTCATCGTTTATATTTTCCACCAATGTACAAATATTTCTCATTCATTTTTTAAATTCTTATTATTATATTTTTTAACATTATTTATCTTTTATATATTCAGCTAATATACAAATATTTCTCATTTATTTTTCAAATTCCTATTGCTATATTTTTAATATTGTTCTTTCCGTACATCATACGTGTACTATTATAGTTATTTCTTATATGAACGGATTTGAATAGATTTAGGTGGAATTACAAGCTATATTTATGAAGGAAAAATTCCACACAAATCCTACCCCGGGATTTCAAAAACTATTTTTTCCAATTCAAAAAAAAAAAAAAGAAAGAAAGATTGTTTATAGCAAAAAAAAAAATTTCAAAACGTATATTTCTCTCTCCTGTATGTCTATTCGTCTTCTACCTCCCAACTTCTCAACGCAAGTTTCTTCTCCTTTGACATCCTTTTACGACAACAATTTGATAAGGTAATTTTTTCTCCATTTGTATTTTTAGTCGATACTAGGTTTTGTGAATAAACATCGTGGATTCTCTTTTTTTCGTGAGTTCAATGATTTTCCTTACTGTGAAAATTGCTTATACCCTAGGAATGAAAAGTTAAATTGCTTGCGGAGCATAAGCAGACAAGAAAGTAAAGCCAAGAAAAATTAACAAAGAATTCTCCTCACTCAATTAAATGATTTTGTATTATCGAATTAATTAACACAACCCATTAGTTTATGCACAACTTGTGATTAATTGAAAACAATGTATCATCGAATTATTTTAGCAATGATGAGCTTTTCATATATGTTCAAGTAGCATAAAACAAAATTGCTTCTTATAGAATCATAGATGTACATTCACGTAAGAGTTTTCTCCTACTTTTTTGGAGGTCAAGTTGGGATCGGAATTGAATGTTCTTAGCGCAACTTGAAGCTCACACTTCAAACTTTGTAATGAACTGGGAATCTTATGGATAACTATCGAATGCGTAGCAAAGCTTCCAAGATAGCTATTTAACCATGATTGAAGAAATTTCAACATTTTTTTATTATTTCATCTATTGGACTATCGATCATGTTCTGGAGGTCTTTTCAAACTTTGGCTGCTGACATACTTCATTTTTTATAATTAGTTATGTAAACTATGCATTTAATAAGGGGAAAAAACCAAACAATCATAGATAGAGTAATCAATACTTGAATTTTCTTTAAAACACAAAAAATCTCGAAAGATTAGAATTGAACCTTGGAATAATGAATGTTTGGTGGCTGTGCAAGACTTGGATATATAAGGGTAGACAAAAAGATGCAATGAATTTGGTGAATTTGGTATTGGGATAGTAACAAGGTAATCCAAGTAAAATTGTAGAAATATTATTAGAACTGCTGACTATCTAAGTCTTAAACCTCTTGACCACATCCTTCTTTTTGGCCCACACAATTGCTCCAACTTGAGTATAATAAATATGTTTCAACTTGAATTATGATTTCTCTTCTTATATGCATTTGTATTGTAATTATTTTAATAGTTGTTATAATCTAGATAATGGTATGTGTTACGTAATTCTCATATAGATTATGTAAGCATGGCAATATGTGCCACTATAGATTTTTCTGATGCCATATGTCTTGATAAATGCATTTTCTTTGGTAGTGATAATACTAATAGGTGACTCGCCAAAAAAAGGTAGAAATAGACTGTAGAAGAGAGTTCTTTGTTATTAGAGCTTTTAGTTGATACTGCTAATCGGGATGACGTGATAGTAGTGGGTTGATAAGTAAATAAATAGTTGAAACCAAAATACTTCCTATATTGAATACAAAGCCTAGATCTCAAAAGACATACAATATGTATCAGAGTCGATGGAAGCATTTTAAGCAAAAATATAAAAAATTCACAGTTACTGATGAAATGTGGAACAACTATTTTGAGGTAATATTAGATAAGTTTTCCAAAATAATTTCAAATATATACAAAACTAATCATTGCATAGAATTATTGTGTACTTCTCCTTTGTAGTCCCATCCGACTCATAAGAACTTTCGAAATGATACCTTTCCAAACCATGAAGATTTACGAATAGTAGTTGGGAATGCAATTGTTATAGAAAAAAACTCAATTTGGTTGGGTGATGACTCAGATGCAAGAACATATGGAGTTGAAAAGAACACCCACACTTCAATAGAAGACTGTACATTTGATGAGTTTCATGAGGCGTATATCCTAACTTAGCAAGCACAATCAAACAACACTCAATCATATGAAAGTTACACTTCTTCCCCACCTATAATGGAAACTGGTAGGGAAGCTCCCTTAGAAAATAATGGACCCAAAAAAACAAACTAGAAATGAATATGAAGGGAGTTCTAAGTCAACTGACAGTGTGTCTCGAGCTGACTTTCAAGTGAAGATTACTAGTGGTATGGATTCTATTGCTGAAATTGCAATTGACATTCGAGGCACGCTGAGATTGATAGAAAAGAAGGAAAGAGATAGAGAGAAATACGAAATGGAGAAAAATGAACCAGAGGACAATAATAATATATGGAATGCGATCAAAGAAACTCCAAATTTAGATGACGGTACACGTTATAAAGCGTCTGCATTCACCGTAAGCTTGGAATGAAAAAACCTTTTCTGAAAATGTCACTTCAAGAGCGTCAAGAATGGATGAAGTATAATGTGGAATAAGTTTTTGCTTAATTATTGTCTTTACTTGTCATGAAGAATTTTATTTTTTGAATTTGTTGTTGAACATTTGTTTTTAGTTGTTACTTTGGCGTGAAATTTCGACTATGGGTTATTATTTTTTCTCATATTGATTTGGACAGTTTGATAAATATCTATTGCCTTGTTTATGTTCTATAGATGTACTGAAGTGTTCTTATGTGTTTTATATCATGATAACAACATATAAATGTTTTTCTAGGTTGGAGAAAAAATGGAAGGTGGAATAAGACAAGAATTTGAAGAAGAATTATATGACACTCTCAAGTTAGTTTTATTAGCACTTCAAGCAATACTTCAAGTGTTAAATGATTTAATAGTGTTTATGTACGGGGGAGAGTGTATTGAATGTCCTATTCGTAGACCAATAAGTACTATTTGATCTAGTTATATACATAGAGTATTAAACGAAGATCCTACGCATTTTAGATAGATATATAGGATGTACCCTGAACTTTTTCTAAAGCTTTGTACCATCCCTAGAGGAAAAACACCTCTACGAGATACGTGTTATATTTGTGTTAAGGAAATGCTTGTATGTTCTTGCTCACAGTTGGTCGGAATAATAAGTATTGTGTTACTCGAAAGACGTTTGATAAAGCACATTCTACTACCAGTTGAAATTTTAATAAAATTTTGAAGGCTTTAAACATAATTGCACCTAATATGGAGCCGCAGTGCCAAGCAAAATAAGAGAAAGTACAAGATTTTATCCTTACTTTAAGGTAATTATTCAATATTCTCAGCAAACTTTACTTGTTATTAATATTTAATAATAATGTAAAAATATTGTGTGAAATATATTTTGGTCATTAGGATTGTATTGGAGCAATTGATAGTAAACACATACCAGCTATAGTATATGGGCGGGATGTGAGCTCCTATCGTAATCGCCATCGAATAATATCACAGAATGTATTGGCAGCATGTACTTTGGATTTGGAATTCATTTATATTTTTAAATGATGCACTAACAAGAAAAAGATAGGTTAAAAATTCCACGAGGTAAGCACCGTTACTCTTCATTTTGTCTTGTTTTGTAGTTGTATCGTAAGTTCTATTTTTTACACATGATTTATTTTTTCTTTAGCTCGAGTTAGTATTATATTTGTTGATGTATTTTATGTTTAGGAAAAGCTTTTTTTGTGGATTGTGGATTTCCAAATCGTTGTCAAATTTTGGCTCCATTTCGAGATGTTCGATATCATCTCCAAGATTTTGGTGGAAAGGGTAGTCATCCTGAAAATGCACGCGAACTATTCAATCTACGTCATGCTTCTTTGAGAAATGTAGTTGAGAGAATATTCGGCATATTCAAATCAAGATTTGTAATTTTTAAGTTGTTGCCTCTATTTTCATTCAGAACGCAAGCAGAGTTAGTATTGGCTTGTGCATGATTGTATAATTTTCTTCACAAAGAACGTCGTTCTGATGAATTTTCTATTGAACCAGATGACGAAGATTCATCCTAATCATCTTTATTAATAGAAATTGAAGATGATGTGGATATTATCCAAACTTAAGAAGAGCAAAGCGAAAATGCAAATAAATGGGAAAATAACGTAACTCAAGAAATGTAAAGAGATGCCTTAAATAAAGAGAATAAAGATTGACTCAAAAGACTATGATTTTCTTTTTGCAAATTTGACAACTTTTGACCATTTAAAATTATATTTTTGTAAGCTAACTACTTTATAAAACTATTTTTATCCTCTTTTTGGTTAATGACTTTGTTTGAATATTTATATATATATATATATTTTTTGCATTTTTTGATGACCATGAGGTTATGGTAGTTTCATAAAATCCATTAATTTTATATTTGAGGACACTAACAAATTCCATTAAAACTATTAAAATCCACACAAATCTATGGTATAGAATTCCACTTAATTCCATTAGAATTTGAAAGATTATGTGGAATTCTAGTAAAATCTATAGAAGAATAACATTGGAAATGTGAAATATTCTACACCCTCCATCCTATAAAAAATGGTCCAATATCATTTTTCAAAGTGCAAATACTCTCATATCATTTTTTATGTAATTTAAGAAAGTCCAATTAAAATTCTAGAAAAAATTGAATTCATGAATATTTTCCTAATATATCCCTTCATTTAATTATTATTCTACTTTATTACTCTCTCCATTAATTATTCTCTCTGTCTCATAAAAATAGTTCAGTATTTCATTTCCGTTCGTCCTAAAAAGATTGTCTAGTTGCTAAAATGAGCTTGTATTTAATTTTTTTTCCATGTTTAAGCCTAGCTACTTCAATTACCTAGACATAAGAATGACAATCGGGTGCATTCGGGGAGGGTATGCCTTTCCTCGCCCTCGTCATGTTAAAGAAACCCCTGCTACATACCCCGATTCAATCGGTATAGGGCGAGTATGACAAAAAAACCTGTTACACGCCCCATTAAGAAAATACTAAAACTTTTTTTTTTAAAATTTGAAAACTACATGAAAAAAACCATCCAAAATATCATACATTATGCCCAAATTATCAGTGTCATTCAACCATATGTCAAAATTCAAACATTTAATTACACATAACACGTCAAATTTAAAGTTATTTTAAAGAAATTCAAATTTTGAATTATGTATTAAAATTAGTTAAAAATTTAACATAAGGAACATTGGGCAAAGTGATTAAGGCACATTAATTAAACTTTAGGTATAAATGGTTTGAATCTTCACGGATTCTTTTCTCATGCCAAAATTTTTTTATAATTAAAAAATGCTATCCGGTGTAGGGTCAGTGCGGCCAATACATGTCCTCAACCCGCCCCACTCCGACCCCTAATAACAGTTAGGGGAGGAGAATTTAACCGCGTATCCATCTCAATACTTAACGGGTGGGTACTCACTTCTTCTCCTGTACTAAAATTTTTTTTATGATTAAAAAAATTGCTATCGGGTCGGGATGGCCAATACATGTCCTCAACCCGTTTTGCCCGACCCGACCCAACAAGAGTTCAGAGAGGAGAATTTCACCCCGTATCCGTCTCAATACTTAACAGGTGGGTACTCACAAGTATCAAGTTTCAAGTGTAAAATTGTCATTCTTACCTAGGCCGGTATCAAAAACATTGGAGAATACAATAAACTATTTACTCCTTCACGTTTGGAAACCCAGCTGGCCATTCAAATTCGGTTTGAGTCATAAATCCACCTCCATACAATGATTATCCTAGTTTATTCACCTTCCATTATTTGAAAACTTTATGAATTTGTTCAAAATCATCTTCTTGACGAAATATTCTGGTTGTTCAATTCCTAATGAAATTTTAAATTTTTGTGGAATTGTTACAACTTTTGCAAACAGTGGCTTTAAAATCTTGTTTGAACTTTCAATTTTTCAAATAGCGTTGATATGTACTTATAGAATTTCAATGGTCACAATTTGTATTATACTCGTTTTAACATTATACTTACTTTTTCACTGGAATTAATTTCACATTATTAATTAGGTTGAAGGATTAAAATGGAAATATGCATTATTCTAATAATATTACATATTGATTCCTTAATTTGTGTGAAATTACCTACCGTCATACTCCTATCTTTGTGGGATGGAAGGAGTTGTTTTAATTTGTTAATATATCAATGCACATTAAATATAAACATATAAAAAAATTTAAAAGTTAATTAAGAAAAGCAGATAATAATTTGAGATAAATAAAAAAGGAAACTGGAACTATTTTTATGAGACGGAGGGAGTAGCAATCTTTTTAGAATGCCCTCATTTAATGTCGATTGGTTATATTAAAATGTAGACCTAAAAACGTTCTTTTTCCCCACCAAATGTTGCACACGAGTCTTCTCGGGCCGTGAAAATAATTTATGGTGGGGAAAAAAACGAACAATGAATACGAATAATCCTAATTTTGCTCATCTCCCGGAAGCCAATTTTAAACATATTCCAAGATTGACTAGATTTAAGTTTTCTTAATTTTTTCAAGATTAGTTAGTAGTATATTTTTAAATAACAACGAAAATTAAATCCCCCATATTCTCATTTTTCTTTTTTATTTATCCCAAATTATGTTCCATTTCCTTAGTTAATTTTTATGTTTTCTAATATACTCTCATTTATAGTGCATCGTAATCAACAATAAAAAATAACGCAAAAGAAATATTGAATAAATCAAATGATATATTTGGAAATACATTGTTAAATAGTACATTTCCAATAACATTAATAACATTTTCTTAATTGAAGAATAAAAAGAAAATATCTTTGTGGGACGAAGGGAGAATTAAATATAGAAAAACATAACTATATAATTGGGACACTGCAAAATGACAATATGGATGATACAATTGGAATGGAAGGAGTATTTTACAACACGCGAATGTCTCGGCAGCATCTCATTTTATCTGTTATATTTGATTGAAAGATAGGATTAAAAAAACTTTTTGGTAATTAAAAAAATTGTAAAATTCAACGAAAAGAAAAAAAAATCCAACAAAATCCATTCAGGACAGTAAATGGATTTTTCTTTAGAATCTTGCGTGTTTTTTAATTCAAATCCATAAAACCTATAAGAATCAATACATCTTAAATTTCTACTCAAATTGTTGTATTTACATTATAGAATTGTTTTTCATTCAAATTCAAATTCATGGAAGTATTTCATTCAAATTCATACAATCTTTACTAATCAATAATCTTAAAAATTTTACTCAAATTGTTGTATTTCATTCAAATTCATAAAAGTATTTCATTCAAGTTCATAAAACCTACAAGAATAAATACATCTTAAAATTTCTACTCAAATTGCTGTATTTCATTCAAATTCATAAAATCTATAAGAATCTATACATCTTAAAATTTGTACTAACATTTGAATTATGACGTCGAATTATGTTCATAAATAAATATGACCTTGAAATATTCAATTATACAGATATAAGACGATATTCATTTTTTTGTTACATAATCAATATTATGCAGTTGTGAAGTAGTACTTATGGTTCTCATATTGTACTGGTCTTGTTCACAAATTAATTACTACAATACATTGGGACAATAATGGGACCTATTATCATGCAATATGTCAACTCCAGTAATTACTTTATGGGCGCTCATGATCAGAATTTTCAGAGTTTCAACAAAGTTTCGCTAGCGATGTTCGTTCTTGCATGTCACTTTGGTATCAGTGGTTGAAACATCCATTATTGGTAATGTTGCACCTTTTGAAGTATTTTCATTGTGAAATTAACATAATGTGGCTGAAAAAGTAAACGTCGATAGGGAGAAAAAAACTGACTTGGGCTAATGCTTCTTGTATACCGTGAAGTACACATGACAACATGGTAAAACGCAATAAGGATGGCAAGTCACATTCATTTACGCACCATGATATACACGGAACATTATTATTATTGTTGTTATTAGAATTCTCGCCTGTGCATCACAGGGGGAGAACAACAGTAATAAGAAAATTTAACATCAACATATACTTAGTCTCAATCAAATATATATTAAATACAATAAAAGTAATATATAATTGATTTAGTAGTTACACTTAGTTCTAATTTAATCATATGTAATATAGTATATTAATAGTGCTATACGATGCACTGGGATACACCATATCAGAAATCATAATAGATAATTTAGTGTTATATATCTAGCGTTAGATCATTTTTAAAATAAAATAATAATGGTGCTACTAAGAAAAACTAATGCAAAAAAATTTGGCTAATCAAATCAACAACTGATTATAATGTACCCACGTATGTAACAAAACTAAAACTTTAGCGGGAACACAAAATAAAGAATAAAAAATTAATGTAAACTCTTAATCAGAATGAAAGTTATTTGTTATAAATTTCTTTAAGAATGGGATTCTTAATTATACAAAAAAATCACCTGTAGTTTTTTAAGGAAGAAAGTTCATGAAAGTTATTTAATTAAAAAGTAGGAAAAAAATTAAAAAAATGTATATCCAATACAATTAGAATAAAACTGATAATTAGAGATTCCTGAGAATTTCTTTAAAAGGACATTCTTAATTATCAAAAAAATTGATAATAAAATAAAACCAGAAAGGATGGAAAAACTTTTAAAAAAAATATAAAACAAATTTAATAGTTATCCACCAGTGACATCATCAGTGACATCACTAGTATTCTTATGATGCCTGACTAGTGGCGGAAAATCATAAAGCGAGGCGGCTCGGCTCCTCTCTTATTATTAATATATAGATTATTATTATCAGCCATCTAGCATTAGCAAAGTTGATGACATATTTGGGGCTAAATTCTTCAAGATGTTATTTAATCATCTTCTTCCACCTTTCATCGTTGCAAGTTGCAATCTTAGAGCTTTCATATGGGTTATCAAAATCCACTTCCACTCACTTTTCATTCTTTTTGTAATGCCATATCGTGTTTTGTCCCAGGGGAGTTGGCAATATTATGTTGATGTCAACAAGACAAGTTCCTTCTAATTTTCAAATTATCCTAGTTGCCGGTTGGGACACGAGAATACGTAATGTGGATTTGAGTTGCTCAAAATACAATTCAATCACTTCTTGGTGTCAGAAAATGTGATCAGTTAAGCGATTGAATTATTGTTAAACAATTTTTTTTTGTTAACTTTTATCCAAATTAACCTATGTTAGTTTTATTTATAAACAACTCACCTTGTATAATTGTCTAATTAATAATTGTATTGTAATTAGATTAGTTCAAATTATAATTTAGTTATTATAATTTTATTTATACCTATAAAGCTTATGATAAATGAAAAAAGTGATTGAGCGAAATGCTAGATTCATAATTCTCGATCATAAAGAGCATAATAATAATGACTTGAGAGCTACGCCTTTAGGAAGAAAGAAAGGTTGGAATGATTTGGAAATTGTGAATAGAAGAATCCCGTATTTTATTGGTTGATTTCATGAATATGAATAGACTAGAGTAATACTGAAATTTGACCTTCAAGCAGTTAAAATTTGTTGCTTCAAGCTAAGATTCATGTGGTATAATGACATTCAAATATGTTTCCATACTTTTATCAATGTTCAATTTTTCTCTCCTGTAATTTTCATGTCATATTTAAAAAAAAAAAGGCGGCTTCAAACATCTGATTGAGCGAAATAGTGTGCGTAAGCAAGTCATAGCTTGCCAACTTGTCAAGGCGAATGACTCATCTCTTGCCAACGAGAATCAATTTTCAAACTACAAGAAATTTGCAAGTTGAGAACCATTCCAAATAGGGGCGGAGCCAGCCGTCGATATCTGGGTATGCCGAAAATATATATTAATATTAATTTGTATATATATTTTTTTACAATTATTTATATGGCAAAAAAATGTCATTTTGTTACCAAGCCAAGGTCCCCCCCAAAAAAAAAAAAAAAAAACCTACGCCCCTGATTCCGAATTTTATTTACCAAAATCGTGTCATTTTTTTTTCCCTCTTGTATAGAAGTCATTTAATTGACACGAGGGTTTGCACAATAATGAGAAAATGTTTAATATCCAACAAAAATCTGTGAGGCAGATTTCCAATCGTAATCAAACGTTGCTGTCTTGCAATTTGTAATTAATGAGCTCTTAAGTGGGGGCCACAAGGCCTAATCCCGAGTCAACAACCACAAATCGCCCGAGTTTTCCTACCCACTGAGTAGACAATAAAAGATTTTTGAATTTGATTTGAAATCCTCCGCCTGTTCTCTTCCTGTCCCTTTCGCACCCCATTTTTCCGCCAACTCACCGGTTTCATTGGCACGAAGTCACGTAAAATTGCCCTCTTGGTACGCTATCTATTATTAAAATACAAGTTAGTCACTAACCTCTAGAAAGTTTAATCGAACTTTTTTACTTGGCAAAACCAGTCATATATTACACATACCTATTACTTCACATCATGGCAAAATTTTCTCAAAGAGTCATGATCAATGATTAAGTAGCAATTTACTTATGTCGAAAATATGAAAAATTTGTTTTTCTAGAAAAACAAGAATTGAAAAAGAGAATAAAGATGTTAATCGTTATACGAGAAAACAAATTTAAACTAATTGAATGGGTTATACATTTCAATTTCATTATGACAGTTTCTGAGAATTTAACATAATTTCACTCATAATTTGTTGGAAAAAGTTCCTAGTAAATCACTTTTTGGATATGTAGCAATTCTTATACAACATAATAGAAATAAATTATCTCTTTTAAATTCAATGTACATTTCTCACTGGCAATATACATTTTTTTAAGTTACAAATATGCACTTCTAGATTAGGAGTTTCAATTGTAGTCTCATATTTTGTAAACTCTTCAATACTTATCCGTTTCAACTAGGCGATATACTAATAAGTTAAATTTGAGAATTTGAGGATCAAGAATAAATGCTTAAGTTTGTTTTTTGAGTTGGACTTCAACACTGGATTGCATGACAATTTAACAAAAAACTAATTTCTATCCGTGAAGATTGGTGATAATAATGATATAATATTATGTTAGTCTAGAACCTCTCCCGAAAAAAGAGAGAGAGAGAATAATAATTGTCTAGAAAGGATGTTGCTTATCTTCAAAAGTTGAGAACTTGTGGATTATAAAAGTAAAATCCATTTCAAGAGTTTCCCTAAAGTTTTATTAAAAAATTTTCGCCCATGTGGCACTATAGATACATGCCATGTGGACTTGAAATATATATATGACTTTGGTTTAAAATATATGCAGTGTGCACCTATATATGTCATATGAGTGAGAAGTTTTTTAAGAAAACTTTTGATAAGTTTTTAAAATTTTTTCGATAAGAGTAATAGATTGAGGACTTTTGATACTATTTTCTATCAATGAACAAGTAGTTACGCGCCCGGAGACACAAATATTAAATAAATTATATTATATTATATATTATTTATTATTTTATTTATAGAATTCTTCGACACATTTTATTGGCCCCAACAAATACATGCTTCTGTGTCTGTGCAGTCTACAGTTCACTTCCCCCTCCACTTTTCTTCTTATTCTTATTCTCTCTCTAATTAACAATTATCTCTCTTTCTGACTTCATTTGGCTCTCTTTTTCGTGCCACATTTCGGAAGAAAAGAACAGATACACCAGATTTTTCGCATACAGTAGCGTTGATATGTATATTTTGCTTTCTTGAAACCCTAAAGCAAAAAAGTCCAAGTGTAGTTGAACTGTCTGCTTTCTTGCTGGGCTTGCTCTACTCCACCAGATCTGGACACTTTTGAGGTACCGAGTGAACTGAAATTTCTGCATTCGAGTTTTTTTTTTTTTTGGCTTTAAAATTGTTTGTGGAGTCTCTTGGATGAATTTGTACTGTGGGTTTGGAATGAAGAGCTTGATTGTTTGGTATGATGGGTTTGAAATGTTTTCTTCCATAGCTCCTTACCCATTTCCCCTTTTTCTTTCGGTGGTTTGTTGAATTTGGATGCCGCGGGTAAAGGAGAAGTTTATTTTTGAACTGGAGCTGGGAAATTGATAATTCTCAGTTGCAAGTTTCAAGCACAAGGAGCATGTTTGGCTAAGCTTAGAACTTTTACTAATTAGTTTATGAGTAATTCTCATTTCAACGGTTGAGTCTTGCAGAAAAGGAAATTCTTTATTTATATGCATGTGAGGAATTAAGTTATCCAAATACTACTGGAGTTAAAAAAGTTACCTTTTAAGCTTAACCAACCATGATCCATGACTGTGATTATGATTTTACATGGTATTGGTGGGTATGCTTTTACCTGTTCCAGCGTGATATAATCGTTCGGGGTTGATACATTCTTAAGTTAGCAGAAAATATGATAATGGAATTCAAAATAATGTTGAAGTTGTCAAATCTAGAATATTTGGTCCTTTTTGTGCAGTTTTAATTGTCAAAAGATGTGATCTCAGAAGCAGATGCTTGTAGCAATAAGAAATCACTGACATGCTGCATCTCCTATTTGTCAAGAGTAGACGCTTGAGCTGAATATTGGTGATCTCAAGCTCATCAGAATCTAGTTTACTGGAACTTGGCCGTGTCGAAACGAAATGGAGGTTCCAACAGTGCAATCTGCTGGAGATTCAGTGGGACTGGACCAACATACTTTACAAAATCAATCTTCAGATGAAGATTTTGCAGACAAGCCACATAGTCCAGAGTTATCAGGAGAACCTACCACTGAGGGCGTGAAGAAAATGTCAAAGGGTTCAAGACCGAATTCAATGGCAATGACAACCGATCTCTTCTACTGTTGGAGCTGTTGCTAAAAGGAAAATAGATATTAAAACTGGTAAGGATTCCGCTTCTAGCAGTAACGGATCAACATTGACGAAACCAACTGTGAGCAGTTCCTTGCGTAATCCAGGAACAGCTCCAGTGACTAGAAGGATCAGCACTGGAGGTTTACCTGAAAAGCAGAGTATGTCACTTACGAGCCGTCAGGGCAGCAGTGTTAGTTCAGCTGTTGGTAGGAAGACCAGTTATTTAGCCTCAGAACCTCTAAGAAAATCTCTTCCAGAAATGCGAAGGAGTTCAATGCCTTCTCTTAGCCCTAAACTTGTTAACGGGAAAAGCATAATGGAAACACGAAGGTCGTTTCCTGTTTCACCTTCTTCTAAATCACTTACAACATCAACAAATTCTGATGCCAGCAGACAAGAATCTAACTGGAAGACATCGCTGAGATCCTCTCCTTCTTCAGTAACTTCAAAAAGGATTGCTTCTTCATCAATGGATAGCACTGGAAGCAGCAGCTCAATTAGGATGTCAGTTCCAAAGTTGCCTTCCCCCTCTTCTCGAGTTTCTAGTGGCTCCAAGACTGGGGCTTTGTCAACGTCACTAGGCAGAAATTCTAGCTCATCTGTTCGCAGGAAGGTGGGAACTCCTGAAAATCGGGATTCACATCTAATTATGCTTCCACAAGTGGAGGTCAGAGCTGGTGATGACGTGGTAAGAGTTTCAGTCAATAAGCTCCAAAAGAGTTCATAATTTATTGTCTCTTGGAAGGGACTGTTGGATTTACATAGTTTGCAGATGCTTAACATTCCCTTCCCTGGCAATTGAAACATCTATGTGATGCCCGGGATTAAAATGAAATACATGTTGTCACTGTAACTTTGAGTTGCTGCTCCACTTTGTACTTATGTACCAAGATTATTTTACACAATCAACACTATTGATTCTCACAGAGAACCTTGACATGATATTTCCTGTTGATGTTAATTCCTTTTATAATATTGCTAAGAAAATCATATATACACTTGCTCATGCATTAAGTTTTAGGAATATTTGGTGCACTCTTACTCTACAACTCTTGCTACTTTGTTGAATCGTATTAATACATGAATCCCCTTTTCACTTTTATGTAAAGAGGTTGGATCTTCGGGGCCACAAGATACACAGTCTCAGCAGTGGCAGATTGAACCTGTCACCGACTCTGGAGGTACATTGATCCTTTTTCTATCTTTGTTTATAATCTGATGGATTTAACTTTTCCCACTTCCAACAGTTAGTATTTATTAACAGCATTAAGGTAGATATAGTTAAAGACCATTCATAAACTTGCTGTGAAGTATTTTAAGTCTCTGCTAATGACTTGTTGTACATGAGGCATTGGTTTCTCAATGCCGCACAGCTTGCAAGTGGAACCTGGAACACATTGATTGCATGCTTCTTTTTTCTAAAAAAGTTAAATTATGATGGTTGGCACTCCCGATAAAATATGCCTGCTTAGAATTTCTTAGGTAAAAGAACATGCATTCTGAGGAGCAAAGTTAATTGTTTGTTTAGATGGTGTTTGATCCTCTTTATCATTTCTCTTTATAATCCCACCTACCATTGATTTGACTACTGATTTGACAACTGCTCTTTTATAACCACAGATTTCAAACTTTTATTAAATCTATACAACTCATTTCACCTCTTTATAATTTCTCTTTATAATTCAATTTGAATAAATAGCTTCAAACAGCCACTTAGTGTAACTATGAAGTTTCTTTGGGTTTCAGTATTACGTGACTGATAAATGACACAAAAAATGCTAGGAGCGGAATTGAGGGCTTTAATATCTTTTCTATTTTATTTTGAGCAAGATACAGAGCATTATGCATGACTTCTAAAGTGACAGAAGGATACTTCGTAATAATATGCTTCTTTTTCCTAAAATTATATTTTCTTTTTGATTGGATTTTATATATATTACCACCGCACATGTTAATTTTAAACCCTTCTCCACGCTAGAAATTTTTGCGTTTTGATTTCCCTTATTGACCTTAAGTTCTTTGGAGATACTGCAATATCATTTCAGCTGAGAAAATTCATGCATGGTTGCTTCTTTTCTTCATTGCTTTTCATATAGCTTAACTTTAAAACCAATTTCCTTTTTGGCAGTTTGTTTACCTCAGAGACAATCTCTTGTCTACCTTGGATGGAATTGAGGTTTTAAAGCGTGTGAAGGTTGTACTATTTAACACATTCTACATTCTCAAATAAACAGGTCCAAGTTTCTATTGTTTATCCAAATCTTCTATTAACCATCTTGTCTCCATATTGCTTTCAGGTTCTTGATTTGAGCTTCAATAACTTTAAAGGTCCTGGTTTTGAACCGCTTGAGAATTGCAAAGCACTTCAGGTGATTTAAAATACTCTCTGTTCAGAAGGATAGGACTCATCAACTGCTTAAATCTATTGTGTCATGTAATTTTGAGATGCATCATCTATTCGCAGCAACTATATCTTGCTGGAAATCAAATCACATCGCTGACGAGCCTTCCTGAGCTTCCAAACTTGGAGGTGAACCTCAGTGAAAAATTTTAACTTAAACTTCTGTTTCTCTAGTTATTAATCTTGTGAACTGTATGTGGATCTGGTAGTCATTTTTTTGTTTATGTTATTTGTTGCAGTTTCTCTCTGTCGCCCAGAATAAGCTAAAGTCACTTTCAATGGCGAGTCAACCTCGTCTACAGGTTTTTGTTTGTTTCTTTAGTGACCTAGTATCTCTCATTATTTATTATATATTGGAATATTCACTTCCATTTTTTACAGGTATTAGCGGCTAGCAAGAATAAAATATCAACATTGAAAGGCTTCCCCCATCTACCTGCACTTGAGGTTTGCTGAATAATTCTTAATGTTTAGTTTCCGTAATTATGACAAAGCATTCATTTCTAATCTGCGCAGGCATTCAGATTAGCGATAATGAGAAAATATCAATAATCTAACTTTTGTACTCTTAAGAAATTATGTATATCTGGAACTTAAAAATATGAAAATATTTTGTTTGTGCTAGTTGTAATTAGGTAGCTTTGTGGAGAACTTGAGATTAGCACTCAATGTTTTGGTTTTTCCTTATGATTCATGGAGATGTATCATTTCATGCTTAGGGTGTTCTACTAATTACTGGAAGGCACTATACACACACACATATATAAATTTGTCAAACTGCTACACACATTTGCTGATTATTCTCAACATCCTGTGAGGGGCTGAGTTTACCATGATTATCTGCAGAGCTTACGCATGGAGGAGAATCCCATACTTAAGATGACTCATCTAGAAGCAGCTTCTTTTTGCTTGTTGGCCCAACTTTGAAAAAGTTCAATGACAAGGGTAATTGTGATAGTTTCATTTAATCTCTTACTATTTTCTTTATCAAAACCTTAGGTTAGTTTCACTTAATTTCTTACTATTTTCTTCATCAAAACCTTAGGTTGTTGTCCTTTGACTTACATCTTTCACATTTGAATGCTCAAGCTTACAATGTCCTCCAATTTCTTCCTTATTTTCACCTTGCATTACGATTTTTGAGTTCTAATTCCCTTTGCAGCTTTCCTAAAATACTCTTGTTTCCTTTAATTGTTTGTATTATTTTGTGTTGATCTTTCGTGAAAATAATTTTGCAGATCTTTCGCGAGAGGCAATAACAGTTGCCAAGCGATATCCCTCTCATACTGCTTTGTGCATTTGTGGTGGATGGGAGTTGTGCCACCCTGAACAGGCCATAGGCGAGTCTTTGCATAATACTCGTGTTTTGGTGGCTAATAGGATTTGTGTTGTCCTCACTTATCGTTCTATGCATTTGTCAGTCTTCCGTCTCATATCACTAGACAGAGATTGCCTATAAAAAGGGATATTTTATTTTGCTATAGAAAAACTGATCCCGGTTGGACAACCCAGAATGAGGACTTTGAGATCTTGGTATTTTAAGTTTGTGCAAGGAGCTTTAAGGATGAGAATATAGATCGTCAGTTGGAAATATGATATCAGCGTGAAGCATGAGGGGAAATCGTTTGTGGGCATTTTCTAATTGTATAATTGTATTTCATACTCTGTGTACATGCCTAGGATTGATGACCATCTTTGAAAGGGTTTTACATATATCTTGGTGTATGATGTGAGTAAGACATCGTAACTGAAGCGCCAATAATATAGGTTTCTTCTGAGGTCCTCTATTATGAAGCCCAAATAATGAATCCTCCAAATCTTTCCGGAGGACACTTTGCATCACTAGACTGGTTTTCAGCGATCTTTACTGTAATTTTAGTGAAGTGCAAAATTATTGTTCTGGACAAGTTTGGAATAGTGCAACTTTTGAAACTGTAGCCTTGAAATTGCATTTCACTCTGTTATGGGATATGCAGAAATTCCAAATCAAATTGTATAACTGCAACTATAATATCTTCCCCATTTGCTTCCCTTCTTTTATGTCTAACATTTCAGCTTTCAACAGATTCAACATTTAAGTTTCTGGTTGATCAATGGAGAGAACAACTTCCTTCTGGATACTTGCTTAAAGAAGCTTTCACAGACCAACCATTTGAGGAAGATGCTTGTTTTTGCCACTTTGAGTTCATCAAAGATAATACTGAGAGTAATGATTCTGAATTAAACTTGAAATACCAGTGGTTTATAGGGGAGAGGACTCCTTCAAAATTTACGGCAATACCTGGTGCAAGTTCAGAGGTATGCTATTTGTTTCCATGTGTTTTACGGTGCTCAAAAACCATCTAATTTATCATGTAGAGGTATAACAAGTGCTCTCGGCTTCATATTAGGTTTACTTCCCAACGCACGAGGATATTGGAAGAATACTAAAAGTGGAGTGCACATCTGTGCTGGGAGAGACTGAATATCCCACAATTTTTGCAATATCATCTCCAGTTTCTCCAGGTTTATTCCTTACCTAAATGAAGAAATCACTTTGATCACTGAACATGTTTACTCGATTTGGAATTTGCAGAAAATCGCACTGTACATGATATCCGAATGCAGAATGACAGATGCATCTTTTTGCATGTGCCCTGCAATTTAACGTTTGTTATAATCATTAATGAATGAGTACAAAAGTGAACAGCTGACATCAATGAGCTAGTTCACAGTGATTTGAGTGCAACTTAATATCAACTAATGTATGCAGACAATATGTTCCATAACTGTTTGATGTACATAAATTGACACTTGACTATGTAATAATAGGATATGTGTTTCGTCCCAACCCATAGGCTTGTTTCTTGTTTACCTTATTATGAGATCCGTGCATGATAGCAAGTTCTACAGTGCACTAGGTTGGAGGACCTTCTGTATTTGGGCCTCGGCCTAGCAGTTAAGCAGTTGTCTTTTATTATTTCTTTATCTTTGGACCATATAGTACATTTGTGGTCTTCCCGAACGAGAGCAAGTTTTATTTCTTTTATGATTTTCATATCCAGTACATGTCCTTGCCATTTCTTTTATTATAAGTAGTTCATTTCCTTGATTTTTATATCAATAATTTATGTGTCATTCCCTATGAAAGTAAACCATTACATGTTTTTAGAGAGTGTCATCTGGTGGCAGTCTGCTTTTTAATGCTAATTAGTCATGTGTCTGTTTGTTAAGGCACCAGAATCCCCAAGGTCTTGAAGATTGATGTGCGTGGGGAACTGGTGGAAGGAAACACAATTAAGGGTTTTGTAGAGGTTGCTTGGTGCGGGGGGAAGCCAGGCAAAGGTGTTTCGAGGTACAATTGATATTGATAATTCAATGCAACACCTTGATTTCAACTACTTTTTTCTCCTAGAAGAACTTCACGCCCTCTTGATTGCGATTTTTTTTTAGTTGGTTAAGGAGAAGATGGAATAGTAGTCCTGTGGTAATTGCGGGTGCAGAAGACGAGGAATATCAGTTAACCCTGGATGATGTTGACTCATGTTTGGTTTATATGTATACCCCTGTAACTGAAGAGGGTGCCAAAGGGGAACCTCAATGTTCGATTACCGATTATGTAAAAGCAGGTATGAAATTGATATAAGCAGCTTACATTTTTATGTGTTAAAACGTTCTTGTCATAATTAATGTGAAGCGGAACTCACAGCATGTCAAAGTGGGTGCTTTTCGTGAAAAATTGTGTCATGCGTCTGTCTTGGCCAAACTGTGTTTTTGAGTTATGAACACATAAGACTAGTAAAATTTGTTCATATTTACCGGACCTAGCATCTTGAACCAAGAAGAAGGGGCTAGATGAATGTCAACGTTGAAGTTTGATCTAGACGCACCTAGAAATGACAGATCAATTACTTTATTTTTGGAAGGTCTTGAACGCACTTAGTGCTAACAACATGGAAAGACTATCTCAATTCTGTCTCGAAACCCCTCAATTTTGTGTGAATTTTGAATTTTTAACTTTGCTATAATCGAACTGTAACTTCACCTTTGCTTATGTCATATATATTTCAACTGGTGGTCGGACGCAGATGTAAAGAAGGGTGAAGCCAGCGGCAAGGATATTTTTAATTCTACTTTGTTTATAGGATGTCATACTGTATTCAAGTTTTTGAGTAAACCTGATGAATTCTCCTGTTGCTTTATACAACTTGTTCGTGATGTTGAGGATCGCAGTTGGGATGACATCTGCCTTATTTTTTGCTTTTGCCTTTTGACTTGGAACATCTCTTTCCTAAAAATTTACTGGTAGCTTCGTAATTATTTTCTGCATGCAGCTCCTCCATCAGTGAATAATGTACAAATTACTGGAGATGCTATTGAAGGAAGTACCATTAGGGGGGTAGGGGGTTATTTTGGAGGAAAAGAAGGTCCCAGCAAATTTGAGTGGTGGCGTGAGGACAAGGACACTGGGTTAGTTTTCTTTTCTATTATGTTTCCCTCCTAATTCTGCGGTGACTACATCTGTTGGTCTTTTGATAATTACACTGTTGAGCTATTGCATTGCTGGGTAACTTGCTTCCCAGTAAATGATCAAGATTGCAGTGGAGCTTTCTTGTTTGTTCTTCTTTTCTTGCCTGAATATGGCTGCGGAGGCAACCTGTTTATTTCTTTTATGGCCTTAGTTACTTGGTATAAAGTGTTTCATCATCAAATGATGTGTTCCTCTGGAACCAGTAATCAGCCTTGACTGTGAGGAATTTTTGGCACAACCATATTCCCATTACCTTACTTTTTCTGCAAACTGAATCTAGGTTTTCTTCTGTTTTATGTCTTCCATTTGCCAGAGAATTTGCCTTGGTGTTAACTGGTACTAATGAGTATACGCTAATAAAAGATGACATTGGACGACGATTGGCTTTTGTTTATATACCTGTGAACTTTGAAGGTTAGCTCATTCTTTAAAGTTTTGACTAGTCTTATCATATTTCTCATTTAGCATTCCCTGGATTTTTTAGTTGATGGCAACTCATAGTTTTTCACTATGTTTCAGGACAGGAAGGGAAGTCTGTTTCAGTAACATCACAGACGATTAAGCCAGGTTCATCTAATAGCTACTTGATTTGTGATTGTCAACTATATTCTAAATATCAAGGGGCAAACATTCAGTTACATTTTATGTAGAGTGAATTCTTGCTATAGTTTGGCTGTGGACCATTGACTGTCTCTAAAGTCCCTCTGAAATATCCTGAAGTTCCATTTAGTGTACTAATCATTATAGTACATAAAATTTTGCTGCCATCTCTGACTATATGTTTGACATTTTAGATAATTTTCATTAGTGATCCTTGCAGTTTCTACTTTTCTTCCTCCCTTTCACTCTTTTGCTGTGGTTGATGCTAACATAAATGGTGCTAAAGTAAAACCATCTGAAAGATTTCACATAGAACTCAAAATGTCTTCACCTATAAAAGCAGTGAGATCCCAATGAAACCGGTAAGAAAAAGAAGGATTTACAACAACATGGTCCATGGAGAGTAACACTTAGTATATTATTGTTGAATAATATCTGAATTTATTGTTGAATAATTTCTGAATTTAAGAGAAACATATGAAAGCATTATATGGGAGTGATTTTTAGAAAATCACTTTTCCAAAACTCATTTTCAACCACATACTCCCATCTAACTACTGTTCATGCGGATCTATATTTTTTCCAGAAATCATTTCTCGATGAAATCACTACCATACAAGGGCCAAGTTGCATCAGTTCCTCGTTCACTTTTCATTTGTTTGATATGATCAATTTTTTTAATTTACTTTTTTGCTTCAAATGCCTTGCCCAATGATATTACCATATCTGTTTTCCTGTTCCCTTTTCATTTTTTCTTTATTTGAATTGCAGCTCCCCCAAAAGTAACAAATGTGAAAATAATTGGTGAATTAAGGGAAGGAAGTAAAGTCACTGTCACTGGTATTGTCACTGGTGGAACTGAAGCATCCAGCAGAGTTCAGTGGTTTAAAACAAGTTCTTTTACCCTTGATGCTGAAAAGAATCTTGAAGCGTTAAGTGCATCAAAAATTGCAAAGGTATGGTGCAGTCAACTATTAGCATCTAGTTTCCGTGTAATATCTGTGATGAATGGTCTCAGTTGAGCTTGTGGCTTTTGTAGGCATTTCGCATACCTTTAGGAGCTGTGGGCTATTATATTGTAGCAAAGTTTATACCAATGACTCCAGATGGTGAAGCTGGTGAACCTGCCTATGTGACTTCTGAAACAGTGGTTGAGAGTGAGCACATTTCTTTCAAATTTTAATATAAATATTAATAATTTTTCTCCAATAGTTCTTAGATCATCTCTCCAGTTGCCTATCACACAAAAGAGCCATTACTGTCTCTTTCTTGCTTCTCAAGGAAGGTTTTCCCTTTACCTGTGGGTCTCTTGATTGACTAATTTCCCAAATCTCAATTTGTTACAAGCTTAGATTTGTTCCTTGATATTGCATCCGATAACTAAGTACTCAAAATCTTTGCAGATCTTCCACCCAGCCTAAATTTTTTGTCCATAACTGGTGAATACTCGGAAGGCGAAATGCTGACAGCGTCTTATGGGTACATTGGGGGTCATGAAGGGAAGAGCATCTATAATTGGTATCTCCATGAGGTATATTGTATGTCAATCTTATCACATTGCCGAATTTATGCATCTCAATTTCTGCTCACAACCATTTAGAGCATCTCCAATGGAAATAGTAAAATGGGAAAACCCTCCGACCCAGCAGCAAAATGGGCAATATGACATGCTCATGAACATCAGGACGCCAAATATGGCGTCTTACTGTTCACATGCACCGTTTTGGCATTATTGTCTTCATTCCCATGTGGCCCGCCTCTTTTGGTGCAACAACATGGATTTCCATCTATTTCCCATACTTAGGTTACTATAATTTCTGGATTTTATTTAGTTTGCCTATTAACTATTATCAGCATAAGATAATTAAAATTAGCAAAAGATTGTGTAACGTAATGTAAATCCAAAAGTTACTTCTGATGTTTTATTTAGGGCCGTATGATTTTTATTTTTTGAGAATTGATTATGTGAAGGGTGACTTTTTGGAAGAATGTGGTCGAAACTTTAAAAAAATTACAAATCTATATGCATGATTGTTTTAATAAATGAATGTGTGGTTGAAAATGAGTTTGAGATACGGACTCCTAGTTTTTAAATGAGTACAAAATTAAATATTTATTTAAAAATTACTTATGATGTTTTATTTAATTTTGACGTCCAGTGGTATTCATGTAGATAATTAAATAAATTTGAGAAATAACTAATTTTCAAGAAGTAATAAAATAAAGAAATATAGGAAATATTGTTTATTTGGTCTAATGGATTGGAGATGGGTTGTTGGGATAATGTTAGGTTTGCATCATTTTAGGGCAAGAGTTGCATGAAAATGTTGGAAATGCTCTTGGTGGGCCAAAACATGAAGCTTATGGAAAAGCTACATAAGATAAATGTCAAAATACATTTAAGAAAGAAAAATCAAAAAGGTAAACACAGCCTGTAAACTAAATTGTGAATTCAGACATCGCAGTTATTTTCATTTGTCACATACAAGTTCAATTTATAAATTCTTGAACTTCCTGTAGGTTGAAAATGCCTCAGGTGCTCTAATACCTGATGTTTCTGGTGTTCTGCAATATCATGTTACAAAAGATGCGATTGGTAAATTCATATCTTTTATATGTACCCCCGTACGTAGTGATGGAATTGTAGGTGAGCCAAGAACTGTCATGGGGCAAGAACGTGTACGACCAGGTAGTTACGTCTTGTCACTAGTTGGTACTTATAATATAAAGTGTTCTTATATTCATTATGGGAGAGGCCAAGCTCTGGTTCATTGAGTGTGATTCAGATTTGGCATTTTTCTGATTCCCATGGGGGTATTACTAATGCTAAATTTCAAATATGGAGATGGAATGAGTTTCTGACAACTTTTTTACTTGCTGCTCTCCTAATATTAGGAAGCCCAAGATTGCTTTCTCTAAAAATTATTGGAGCTGCTGATGAAGGCACCATTCTCAGCGTTGAAAAAAAATATTGGGGTGGTGAAGAAGGGGCATCCATGTACCGCTGGTTTCGGGTATACAATTCCAATGCAAGCATTATCAATCTTTCTTTTTTTCCCTTGTGCTTGTGAATTGAATGCCCGGGTTCATACTGAACCTTTAATAAACCTTTGCAAATAATATGAGCTATAGCTAACTATTTTGGTTGAATAATTTCTTTTCATACATTCTGGCAGATAAGTATTTGACTTGGGAGTAAAGTTAGAAATATATTCTAGAATGGATTCTCTTCACACGATGGCTAAAACTGTAGAAATTTAATTGCAGACTAGTTCTGATGGCACCCACAATGAAATTGCCGATGCCAGTGCTCCATCATATACTCTTTCTGCAGAAGATATTGGCTTTTTCATATCGGTGTCCTGTGAACCTGTTCGAAGTGATTGGGCTCGTGGTCCTATTGTCTTTTCTAAACAAGTTGGACCAATTGTCCCAGGTAGTATGTACAGTCACATTTTTACTCTGATGTTATCTTCCTGACCATGAGCGTTACAATGTTCTTGGAAATTGAACTTCTGACCGAATTTCTACATGAAGTGTATTGGATTTACGTAATTGAATTTGAAAATTTTCCAATAGCATCACTATTTTTCCTGGAAGTTACTATATTTTGCTGCAATCTTTTACTGCAGGATTACCAACTTGTCATTCAATTGAGTTTCTTGGTTCCTTGGTTGAAGGAACGCGTTTGAGCTTCATCGCTTTCTATAGTGGAGGGTAAGTCTTTGATGAAAGCTTCTGTTTACGTTACAGGTGTAAGCTTCTTCCTGGACTTGTTTAAGCATTGTATCAGGGGTAATGCTTTTAAATTTTCAGGACTCAGGGAGATAGCTTGTATGAGTGGTTTAGTGTAAGGGGCAATGGTCAGAAAGACAAACTTTCCTCTGAGGGTAAACATTTTTAATTTTCATTTGTTTGTCTTCCTGGATTTTATGTTGAACGGAATTAATAAGCAACAAGTTTCTTATAGATTATCTAGATTTAACTCTTGAAAATGTGGGAGATTCTGTGGAGCTTGTTTACAAGCCAGTGCGGGATGATGGAGTAAAAGGGCACCCTACAACTCTGGTGTCTGGTCCTATTGCTCCTGGTGAGAGATTTGCTCTGTTTTGTCTGTGCTAGAAATTTTTGCAGTAGCTATATTTTTCTCAAAAATAGTCTTTTAACAAGATTCATTTGGATCTTTAGCCTCCATATTTTTAATCTTCAGGTTTTCCTCCCCCCACCCCCAAGCAGGCACCCACTTTGTTGCATGATATATCAGCTGCTAGTGTCATGCATATTATTCTGTTTAGATTTTTTCTTGCTTTGTTTTTCATTCTGTTTCTCAATAAATACATCCAGCATTGAAGTCAAAATCTAAAATTTCCCTAACACAGGTGAGCCTTTGGGTATTGATTTGGTCCTTCCTGATTGCTTTGAGGGCCAGGAAGTGGTCCCTGAAATGAGATATTTTGGAGGAAAAGAAGGTCTTGGTGAATATATTTGGTATACGACAAAGGATAAGCTTCAAGGATCTGCTCTACATGAATTGTCAGACGTGTGCTCTTCCGATCTGTTGATATGTGCGGCACCACATTGTAAGGACTGTTTGAGGAAATGAATTCCGAGTTGTAGCATCTCTATTCTAAGTTCTTGTAAGTTAAATAATGTATTCTGCTGCAGGACATATACTCCGTCTCTTGATGATGTGGGTGCGTATCTGGTCCTGTATTGGGTGCCAACTAGGTCAGATGGCAAACGTGGAAAGCCTTTGGTGTCAATTTCTCAGTCTCCAGTTACTCCAGGTAAAAACTTAGCTCCTCTACAAATGCTTTCTGGCCTGGTCTAATTTACTAATTGGCTATGCTGGCAGTATCTACCGTTTCCCGAACTTGGAAGATTCTCTCTCAGAGCTTCATGCCATAACTGGTAGATAATAACCAGAATGTTTATGGCATGCTCTAGCTTTCTTTTTACCTCTATCTATATTTATGGACATTCCCGCTTTGTTGGGTTCCAAAAATTCAATTGTTTTTTTCCTTTCTCCAGTTTGAATTTGTATTATTTTTGTGGAAATGAAATTACGTGGCAGCTTTTCCAGTAGTTTCTAATGTCTCTGCGAAGAAGTTGTCTTCAAATACTTATACTGGGGAAGGAGAATATTTTGGTGGTCACGAGGGAGCAAGCTTGTTTAGCTGGTATAGAGAAACTGATGAGGGGACGATTGTTCTCATCAACGAAGCTAATTCTAGAACTTATGAAGTCACAGATGAAGATTACAACTGCCGGTTGTTGTTCGGGTAACCATTCAACTTTATTTTTTTATTTTTTATTTTTTCATTTAGTGCATAAAGATGATTAAATGGGTTATGCATACTTTAGTAGGCATTTTCGAGACATATAAAGAATGCTATTTGGATAATCATTGGGTGTTTTGTTGGCCTTTGCGCATGTACTAAGTCGCTCATGTATTGAGTTAGTTGAATTGTGTAACTGTCTTTGGATTATTGAATACGTCTCAAGTTCAAACTAATACCATTCTTTTCGAAAATAATCTTTTGTTACCATATATCAGTAGTGATAAAGGCCTTAAAGTATTAGCAGCAGTACGGTACGGTGTAGAAAGAAGTAAAGATGTTGGATTTGTTATGATCTTTTTTTTCACGGTGTTCTTACATATTCATTATAATGTGGTCTCAGAAAGGATGGGAAGAAGGAAAATAAAATAAAACAAAATACATCTTAGGTTGTGTGCCTCGTATGTAAAGATCTCATTTCTCTAGTGTTTGTGCTGTCAAAAACTTTAGTTCCACATTACTTAATGATCTTCCTCGAAGAGAAGTAATCTATTCAAGCAAACGTTTTGAGCCTTGCAGATATACACCAGTCCGTTCAGATTCAGATGTTGGAGAACTTAGGTTATCTGAGGCGTCTGATATAGTTTTACCAGGTATCAATCTGTACAAGCTGCTGCTCATTGACAGTGAGCTATAATGGGCTATCCATCTCTATTCAAACATATACAATGTTTTATCTTGAAGGTTTTTACCTATCATGCTTGGTCATCTAGACCAGTTCATCCACAGTAGTCCAATGAATTTTTCTTCGTTTTAACTTCAGCCAAGAAATGTGTAGGACCTGAAACGTCATATGTTAACGGGATAAACAAGATAAGAGATTAAATGGGGGTTTCCCAGAGCTCCTTTGATATAACTTTTTGTTTGCTGCTTACATCCATGCAAAATATTAAATGCCGATTATTTAAATGAAACCATGTTCACATTCTTGATGATGTACATTTCACTTAATAAAAACACTAAATAGTTTCAAAAAAATTCCGCTTCATCACCAACACAAAATTTTCTTATAAATTACCCATTCCAGGTTGTTTCTCCAATTCCTAGTCTTTTGTATTCTAATATTCCATTAGACAATTCAATTTTGCATCTAAAAGTTGCATTTCATATTTCAGAAATGCCTAGAATCGACATGCTACCTCTTACGGGTAAGGCTGTTGAAGGAGAAGTATTGACTGCAGTCGAAGTTATTCCAGAAAGTGAAAGCCAACAACTTGTTTGGGGAAAGTACAAGAAAGAAGTCAAATACCAGTGGTATTACTCCACCCTTGGCTGCTTGATAATTTTTTTCTTAATTAAATGTGTCTCACACTGTGGAATCTTGAACTTTTTCTTTCTCATAGTCACAGATTTTTGGTTCTCTCTTGTGATAATTAGATTCTATGCTAGTTTCATGTACCGGTCTGGAACGAAGAAGGGAGATGTATGTTACATTATATTTTTGTATTTCGTTTTCAGGAAGGGACATGATCTGGCTGATTTTGCACTAGTTTCCTTTCTTTTTCCTTACCTACCCCACCCCGTCAGTGACACTACCTATCTTGCAGGTTTTACTCATCTGAAACTGGAAACAACAGATCTTTTGAACCATTTCCATCACAATATTCTTGCTCCTATAAGGTGCGATTTGAGGACATTGGTCGATATCTGAGGTGTGAGTGCACTGTCACTGATGTATTTGGGAGACAGAGTGAAGCAGTATATGCTGAAACTGATGTGATTCTACCAGGTGTTTACACTCTGCGGGCTACAAAACACCCACTTTAATCAATCTTACCACAACTGACACATTACTGAAGTGTATTTATGTTAAGGAGCATTCACATGTACTGTTTACCTGAAATGCTGCTTAATTGTCTGTTGTAATCAGGACCACCTAGAGTAGATAAGCTGGAGATTGAAGGTCGAGGTTTCCACACCAATTTATATGCAGTTCGTGGCATTTATAGCGGTGGAAAGGAGGGGAAAAGTAGAATTCAGTGGCTTAGATCAATGGTTGGAAGTCCTGACCTCATCTCTATTCCGGGTATGATGCGTGTCTGGCTGATATTTGCCAATCTTATCCAATATGTGCACTGGAAATGAAAATAGATGTTCTGTGCGGTTGCAGGGGAGACAGGACGGATGTACGAGGCTAATGTTGATGACGTAGGTTACAGGCTGGTTGCTCTTTATACACCAGTAAGAGAAGATGGAGTTGAAGGGCAACCTGTGTCTGTATCAACAGATCTAATTGCAGTTGGTAAGATATCGAACTCTAGTTAATTTTTCGGATTTTCTTTTACTTATTATTAGTACTTTTGTTATCTAAATGCTTGTACTATTCCATGGACTGCAGAGCCTGATGTGCTTAAAGAAGTGAAGCTGAAACTTGATCTTGGATCTGTGAAATTTGAGGTATTATTTCTTTCTAATGCTTCATTTCATTTGTTCATCATTCTTTTATAACAACCATTTAACATACTAACACGTTAAATGCTTTGAAACAGACACTATGTGACAAGGACCGATCTTCTAAAAAGGTACTTCTCTACAATATTCATCCTTACTACCTAAGTATAATCACGAAAGGCAGAAAATGATATATCTCTCATAGCATACCATTTTGAACATTGCAGATTCCTGGAGTTGGAACTCTCGAGAAAAGAATTCTTGAAGTCAATAGAAAGAGGATCAAGGTTGTGAAGCCGGGTTCTAAAACTTCATTCCCGACAACAGAAATCCGTGGAACTTATGCTCCTCCTTTTCATGTATGCCTTTGTTCTTCAACCTTAATCTACCCTATTTCTTAGTTCATATTGTTCTGACTTCAAAACATCACATATTATTTATTTATTTTTTGCACCGCTTCCTCTAATTAGACAGTGTTAGCATACTTGTGTAGGTGGAGCTCTTCAGAAGCGATCAACATCGGCTTAAAATTGTTGTAGACAGTGAACATGAAGTGGACTTGATGGTGCAGACGAGGCACTTGCGCGATGTGATTGTCCTGGTCATCCGTGGCCTTGCACAGAGATTCAACAGTACATCCCTTAATACTCTCCTCAAAATAGATACATAACCTCATGGTGAAGTGTGTAAAATAGTCCATAGTTGTAAATGTTTCAGGTTTTGCTTTCTTCAGAGTGTACCTTTTCCTTCTTGTTTGGCTTGTAAGAAGTAATTTATCAACAAGAGGGTATATGGTGGGTGTTACATTATTGTGTGAAGGATGACATTCTTGTATTATTATGATTACCGGTTGCAGTATATGGAAATCTATTGTCTTGAGATCCTTGTACTTTACCAAAGCATACTATGATGTCTTCTTCTATCCAATTATTAGACCATCAGACCATGTTATTGTTCTTTATGTTGTAGAGGGATCCCATAAATCTGTAAACAAAGATCTTTAGTCAGATTGCATGTTCTAACTAGGTGCTGGTTTTTTTCCAGTTATGTTCACTGTGAGCATAATGTGATCATCAATCATGTAATAACAGCATCACAAGTGGATTTTGTGATTTTTGTCGTGAACGACTGAACGTCCACCTCGTGTTTCTCTTTTTTGACACGTGTGTTTGAATATAATACTTGTTTGTGTCACTATAGAAAATATAAGAAGTAATAATAATAATAATAAAATGAAGCCAAAGGTAATGCTGCAAATTGATGGAATATGACACAAAATATGTAGGTATTAACAGGTTTGTTAAGACAAATTTAGAGGGCACCAATGTTCTTGAGGCCAAGTACAACCCCAACCCCAATAATGTGACCCACACTCCCACATGCCAATGTATCAGCTAGGGTGAAACCAGCAGGGTCCCCTGTCTGCAGCCCTGAGTCCCTCACTTCAAGCTTTAGTCCGGCCGTTGCCTTCCGGTTTGCAGATGGGGCCAATCCAAATCGACCAGCAAACAACATCAGGCTCGTTGAAGTTATCATTATCTGTCACGAGCGCGATTATTGTTAAATGACGTTAGAAACTCGTATAGCAAAGACACAAGATCAAATTACATGAAAATCTTACCAAATTGGTTGGGGAGCCAATGAAATCACAGCGGGCACCCAAAGCTCCCTGCCCTTTGCGCTTCATTGGGAGAGCAGCTACCTGAAAGGAACAATTTCAGCTATCATTTTTATGTTATCTATCATCTCATGAACAATCATATTCTCTGAGTTGAACTAAAGGGCTTTTTTGGAATAACTTCTACTACTTATATATGATAAAAGTGCATTCTAACAAAATCATCCTAAATAAGCTCCACGCCTAAACTCTTCCATCTAGAGATTCTTTTGATGTTTTAAAAGCTATCTCCCTTGGTTTTCAAGTACCACTTAGAGTTATAAGATGAAGAAAAACAGACATTTTCACGTTCATTCATGCACTCACATGTAACAGAATGGCACATCCCGAGAGCGGGATAAAAGTACTATGAAGAAAATACAAAACTCTTGTTCGTCATAGTGGCAATTATGCTATAACATTGTGTACCAAACGTGTAGTAACATTCGGGAAAACTGACCAAGCTTTTGACAGGGGAAGCTGATGCTGGTTTGAGTTTGAGACCATTGAATTGTGGGAGAGAAGTCATCACTGCAGTTGCCATTTTTGCTCAGTTCAGAAACTGATCCAAGAAAATAAATGTATAATCTCCCTTTATTTTTTCAAGTGATATTTTCATTATGTTACCAATTTGAATTATTATTATAAGTTTGGTAGAAACTTAGTACCACAGCCACATGAAGTGTTTGTGGCCTCAAAATGGGAATTTTGGATACGTTGAGATGCTTGTTGCTGACATGTCAATATAGAATTGGCTGATCCCAATTGGATAAGATTTCATGTTTTTTATCATTTGGTTCTCCTGATATTATATGTCTCTGTTATTTCTATTTTCTTTTTTTTTTTCATTTTTTTCCTAGTTTTGATGTGCAATAGGTCTAGTTTAACATTCAGAACGAGTTATCAACTTACGGAGACAGAAATTTGCTCATGGAAAAAATTTCTAACAGTCCAGAAGTATTAAGGTTAATGGAGAACCACGTGTAGAGTAGGTATTTTTGGGGTACTAGAAATTTATTCCCAGTCATACACCTCATGAGCGAGGAGACCGTGATTAGTTGATTGTTTATTACCTCAGGTGACGTTTTGATAAATCTCTTGAAAGAAACCATTTTAAAGATCGGAATGCTACAAAATTAAAGATTATAATCTTGTTGCAGAAATTCAAATTTAGTTTACCATTGGGTCTTATTCTAAAACTGATTTCATGATATGACAAAATAGGTGGGGGACATGTAACAATAAGGTAGTCATATATTATTTTTCATATTAAACCACGTTACGAAATTGGTTACACAAGAAACCAACGGTCAGTTCTAAAATGTTTTTGATTTTGATTTATCATTATCTTGTCTAAATATGCATAAAGAAAAATTTTCAAGCACTAGTGGACTCTACTACTATGGGACCGTTCATATGATATGACCTAATAAAAAATTAATATATAATCTTACTAGAGCATGTCTTATCATCATTTTGATGCTTTATTTACAGATATCATAATATTATTAATAACGGTTATAATCTACCGCCAAACATCTGACACGGTGCATAAGTATATGGCAATTGTGGTAAATCATTTTTAGTCAGTTTTTCTAAAGAAACTTGGTTTAACATAAAAAAATAAGAAACCACTAATAATTTCTTATTTTATTTAGCTTTCTTGGAAAAATTGCATTAATAGATCAAAGGTGAAATCACAATTCAGAGAGGATGCTAATGATTAAAGTGAAATATTGACAGTACCCCTTGGGGCAGAGTGAAGGCTGCTGCCAACAACTCTCTGCTATCACATTACTCAATTTTACAATTGGCCAAAAGTTACTTTGACTAACAAATAAAGAAAATTTCTTTTTACATGAGAATTAACTCAAGAGGGACTTAAAAGTCTTTCTTTATAAACTCTAAAGCTTTGTTCTCAAGAAGTTTATACAGATCAGAATTAACTTATAAGCTTGGCAAGGTATTCACTTGTGCAAAAAAAATTGATCAGTCACGAATGTTTACATGTTAAATTTTAGTTTAAACTTATGACACTGACTTGTTTGATTCTCATTATGACAACCAAATTATAATGAAAAATTATAATAAGTTGACACAAGTAATATAAATTTAATTGAAATTTGAAATGTGTAGTAATAGTTTAATAGTTGTCAAATTAATGGTAAGTAAAATTATAATGTGTAAGAATAATGAGGATCAAACAAGCCACAATTACATCTAGTGGCCGAGTTCTTCATGTTTTATACCAATTAGCTACTTGATTACAACATCTAAACAATAGTTGGACATTAAACATAAGTACATAACTATATAATAATTGATTTGTATAATTTATTTATTTTTTTTGGCAAGCGTATAGCAGTTGATTTTGATCTCTAAAGGGAATATATATATATATATATATATAACTAGTATTGCATTGCTAAAGATGCCTAAATTAGCAATAAAGAAAGGAATAATTTAACATTAGTACTAATAAAAAAAGTGCATGCCCTCCTACCACTTTTAGGGCATTAATATATGGGACAATTTCATGAAACCTTAAAGAAAAGGAATAAGCTAATCTTAAACTATAATTGTCTTATCTTATAACAATATGCAAAAGCAGACGAATTAATACACCGCAAATATATTTTAATGCTTTGTTGCTTGATGAGGGGGCTGAGGATTTTATAGGCCTGCAAGCAATGAAAAATTAAACATAGAAATTTGTAAATATTATAGGAAAAATTACGTAGTTGGTCATCGTTCAATTATTTTTGTTTTAACTTCATCTCAATGCTTAAAGCTGAGCAAGTTAGTCGTCAATAAACATAGTTGCAAAAAATCAGTTACAGAAACACAAACCACACTTAAGATGAAACCTATCTTTATAAGGTAAAACACAGTGAGGGTCATCTGATTATTCACCAGAAATTTGCATATTATATATTGTTATAAAATGATTTTCTGCAATTATGATGAAATTGAAAATAAATAAATTGTCATTTTCTAAAAGGATCAACTGGCTATTGGTACAATAGGTTGAGGACTAATTTTGAAAATAATATATAACTTACCCAGAAGAGTCGTACACACATCTCGCATAACCTGCAGCAGCAAATAAATTAACTTTACCATCAACTAATCGACTTATCATATGGCGTTTTCTATGAAGTCAGACCGAGTTTTGTACCGAACTCAAAAACCAATAAAAAAACAGTTATGTTGCATGTCAATGGAAAAAAACAATGGCAGTAAAAACAGCTATACAGGAGCCTGATTTAACTTAATATATCATATCATCATATCATATCATAACTGATGAAAAATTCCTCCAAAAAATAACAAGGACGATAATAATAACACTCACTCAAGAATGAGAAATAAAATCATTAGTTGAAGACTTGAAGCACATCGACTAATAAAAGTTTCAGATATTAGAGGCGTACAAAGCAAAATCGCTAGACATGTTGAACGACCTTGTTTAAAAGTTAATAGGTCTTCGACGGGGAAACGTAAACACAAAAGAATTAATGAGCAACTCACTGGGGTTAGTCGGAGTCAATCTGGCAGTTCCTCCAAAATTACAAGCAATATCAGAATTCCCATTCTGTTGGTAGTAACTGTTGAAAGCAAAGGATGCATGGGAAACCAGAGTGTCCGGATCGAAACACGGCCCGCCGGGTTGGATTGGACGGCAGTCGGCTTGGCCCGACCCGCATGCCCAATCCAATGCAATCTTCAAATCCACTTGGGAGACCAAAGGATGTGCTACACACCAACTTGTGCCACCAAGAAATGTTGTATTGCCTTCTGGTGGGGATAGTGTTGGCAATGGATTTGTAGCTTCTGCCTTCTCCTGTACCGTTTTGTCGGCCGACGCTGCCGTATATATATAAACAAACGAAGCTTAGCCGTCGACCTTAATGTATGTAGTTCCTATGTGATATATATCTATCATCTACTGGGATATTGATTTTATTATGAAAACTGACTGACTGTAAGATTTGAGAAAAAAGACAATGATAGAGAATTTTGAAAACAGCCATACTCGTGATAATAATGCGTTCTCTTTCGTCGCAATAGGAAAGAAAACGTCCTTACAGTTTGTGATAAAATCAAACTGTGATGATCCTTTGATGCAAATGTATTAGTATGTAACTTGTAAGCAATGAGACATAAATGACGTGGTAAGTTAAGCATGTTTAGTGTGCAGTATTGGATAGGATTTGACAATTGAGAATTATACCTGAAGTAGTATAATGCGCAAGTAGAAAGTAGAGGAAAATCCAAAGCTTGTTTGTCATGGTAAATCTGGTAATGAGAGAACCTAAAATGCCCTTTTGACTTTAGAACTTGAGAATGAGCAGCTCTTTTCTCTATTTTGAGTGTGTTTTTGAAGTGAAAGGACAGTGAGTTGATGACATTTAAATGCAGAAGAATCATCCGTTTCTTGAACCAAAATTTTCCTTCTCTCTCTCTTTTTCCTGTGTTTTTCCTTTCTTTTTCCCAGCTTTTCTGGTGTAATTGAGACTCCACGAAGCTAAGTACTTATATTTTACTTCTGTTCCTAAGTTAGTGGACATTTGAATAAGCTCTTTTCTTTTATTTTCTTTTCTTTCTTTCTTTTTCTGCCCTTTAATGGTGATTATATTCACACCACATTTTCACTAACTACAATATGATTTATTTGCTTTAAATGCCTTTGATCTTTACTAATTATACTACTTAAATTTCGCAATATTTTTATCACTTTTTTATCCTTAACCTTCAGTTAATTTTAAATTGAGTTCACAAGTTGTTTTCACTAATAATTTTTTTACTTGAAGTTTCATTACACAAAGGTGCTAAATATTCTAAATTGAATAAAAAAAATTAAGAAAAAACAAAGGGACGTGATAAATATATTATCCTTATTTTAAAGTAGCTCAATAATGGAATTTTTTAATTGAAAATGTTATTTAGGGGATAATTGTTAATTAATAGAAAGTTGCCGAAAAAATTGCAATGAACGAAAAAAAAAGTTATGGATATATATATATATATATAAGGACATTCAATGCAATTATGGAGTAATGTAATTATAAAATGCGTGTGGAACCTTCTCCTCTTAAACCACACTTCTTTTCTTAAACCAATGTCCAAGCGCTTTGTCATTGTTTCACATTTTCCTCAAAAATAAGTAATAATAATACTCAAATAATGCATTGGCCAAACTTCCAATTTGCAAGTGATTCTGATTCTTCGATGCATTATGTTATCACTTTCGTCTATGTTAAGAATTTGGTTTATAAGGGACTGTTTGATTCTCTTTCTGAAACTACATTATAATTCTACTTATCACTGATTTGACTACTTATATCACGCCCCTCGTTATTCCATGGATTTTGATATATTATTTAATTCAAATATTAGAAGCGCCTTAAATACAAACTTCAACTCTTGCTTTAGCATTTGGAACGAGACTTGTCAATCAATTACGTTTTATTCCTTAGATAAGATTGTGTTGTTTGACATCTTCAACTCATTTAGAGTTATATTATATATGATGAGATAGTGTTGAAGAAAATTTCTTTACATACTTAAGCTAAATTAATTCTACATCATGAGAATCATTCTTCATGTTTAATCTATATGAAAGAATAAGGCATACACTAAATAAAAGCTATTTTATATATTAGATAATTGAACACAAGATTGGGATGTCTTTATATGTGAAAATGGCACTCTCAATCTTTTTGCAAAAGCTTTCTTTATATTGATATCATACAAGTCAAGTTTTATTTAGTTATTTAAGTCTTCCTACATGTACTTGTCTAACTTTTACCATTACCTCTTTAAAGACTGTTCTATTAAACAAGAAATATATGCATATCCTTCATAATCTTATCATGGTGCAAAAGATAGAGAGTGTAGTCACAAAAGATCTCAAACTCATAAGTGGTTTCTAAGTACATTACAAATATTAGTTCATCTTCATAATAGGTCCAAGCGTCTGTCTCGATCACATACATAGTCTTGCTCCCGTCGTAAGAAAACCTCTTCTCCTCGGCTTGCCTTTCATTTATCCTTCGATTGATCATCTACAAAATATTAAATACATATAAAGTGAGTATAAAATACCTCGTGAATAATACATTATTTTGGTTTGCCATATTGTCATAAAAATCATTCCCCATTACAATTTTAAGAAACATAAGGACGCACAAACCTTTTGAATGCACTATAGGGCCCCAAATACTAGAAGTTCCTACTACCTATGATGCCTTATTGCCTTTCAAATACCAATATGATAATGACAATACAATAGATGCATAGCAAACTTCCGGTTAGCTTTTACCGGATTTTCAATCATTCATTAATCCATAGCAATTTCTATGCTACTCATCGTATCTTGGAATTATAGCATGGAT
>CAVNYN010269573.1:0-51894 GCA_963692815.1 Nyctanthes arbor-tristis
TTGCAGTAAAAGTATTTCATTTACAACTGGAAGGCGCATTCAAGAGTTTTGAAACAGAATGTGCGGTGTTACGAAGCCTTCGTCACCGGAATATTACCAAAGTTATCAGTTGTTGCTCCAACCATGATTTTAAGGCCATAATCCTTGAGTACATGACTAATGGGAGCCTAGAGAAGTGGATACATTCAGATGGTCATTTCTTGGACTTAATATAGAGATTGAATATTATGATAGATGTTGCATGTGCAATTGAGTATCTCCACTATGGTTATTCTACTCCAGTGGTTCACTGCGATCTGAAGCCTAGCAATGTCTTGCTAGATCAAGAAATGGTTGGACATGTGAGCGATTTTGGCATCACGAAACTGTTTAGAGAGGAAGAAGCTATTAGGCATACCACGACCCTGGCTACATTCGGCTATATGGCCCCAGGTAAGTCTTATGACTTAAGCAATTAATCTTTCAGTTCCTTTTCAAGTAGAAAACCTTGCTACAGAAGATAAAACTTTGCAGAATATGGAGCAGAAGGAATGGTGTCAACAAAGTGTGATGTGTACAGTTACGGCATTATGTTAATGGAAACTTTTACGAGTAGGCAACCCACTAATGAAATGTTGTTAGAAGATTTCAATATGAGGAGTTGGGTGGCTAATTCATTTCCATATGCAATAGACCAGGTCGTTGATGCCAATTTAATAAGTCCAGAGAAGAATAACGTGAGTGGAAAGCTAAATGCCATCTCATCCATCCTGGAGATTGCTGTGAATTGCTCAGCAGAATCTCCTAGAAACAGGCCAAGCATGACAGATACTGTAGCTTCACTGAAGAAGATTAAAGTCGAGCTTTAGCTACTGATATTGAGCAAGGAAATGAACACCATACTGATTATTTTATGATTATTTTATGTTTAGCAGAATCTCCTAGAAACAGGCCAAGCATGACAGATACTGTAGCTTCACTGAAGAAGATTAAAGTCGAGCTTTAGCTACTGATATTGAGCAAGGAAATGAACACCATACTGATTATTTTATGATTATTTTATGTTTAGCAGAATCTCCTAGAAACAGGCCAAGCATGACAGATACTGTAGCTTCACTGAAGAAGATTAAAGTCGAGCTTTAGCTACTGATATTGAGCAAGGAAATGAACACCATACTGATTATTTTATGATTATTTTATGTTTAGCAGAATCTCCTAGAAACAGGCCAAGCATGACAGATACTGTAGCTTCACTGAAGAAGATTAAAGTCGAGCTTTAGCTACTGATATTGAGCAAGGAAATGAACACCATACTGATTATTTTATGATTATTTTATGTTTAGCAGAATCTCCTAGAAACAGGCCAAGCATGACAGATACTGTAGCTTCACTGAAGAAGATTAAAGTCGAGCTTTAGCTACTGATATTGAGCAAGGAAATGAACACCATACTGATTATTTTATGATTATTTTATGTTTAGCAGAATCTCCTAGAAACAGGCCAAGCATGACAGATACTGTAGCTTCACTGAAGAAGATTAAAGTCGAGCTTTAGCTACTGATATTGAGCAAGGAAATGAACACCATACTGATTATTTTATGATTATTTTCTGTATTTTGCTTTCTGAAAGGAAATAAGTGATTAAAGCATATGGTGAGTTGAATAAGAAAGAATTTTGTGCAGTCAAGTTATATGGTTATATACTTTATAGTTTGTGAATGGAATTTGTTTCATCATCTGTTCCACTTTTTATCCCTTTTGCCCGAGTTGGAAGTGGAAATTATGATTTTTGCTGACGACGAGAGATATTTTCTCTCCTACAAAAAAGAGTACATGGTTGTATACTAGTCTTCATCCTAAAAAATTCAATCTTCACAAATTATTTCCTTCATTTCAAATCTTATTGGGTTCCACCGAAAAAGTGGTATGGTATAAATTGCCGCTTGGCAGGTGTTACGATTTGTTCCCTTTTTTCCCCACAAACTAGTTATATACAATACAAGTAGAATGAGTACCTCCTCATGCTGGGAGTGTCTCCAACTCACTTTCAACTTCCGGGAAAATAAGATGTGTACACTCAGATGTAGAGCAATGATTGGAAAAAACTACGTCTGTCCATGTGGTTATAAGCAATTTCTTTACCAGTAACATTACCAATAGTTGATAATTATGCATCCAAATAATCAGTGACTGGCATTGAATTATTGTCCCATTTGTATGCCTAAAAGAGAGGCTGTAACAAGCATAATTATTATTTGACATGAAACTGAGAATCTCAGTAGAGATGCAGATGAACTTAGAGTTTTTAAACTAAATCACAAAATTAACATGGATTCTGAGGTTTATCCTCGATGAACAAGTAGCTGGATTTTGATCTTCTTCAAGGATACTACCACATCTTTCATGTTTGGCCTCCGTTGGGGAGATTCTACAGTACAATTAACAGCCAGGGCCATAAGTGATGATATGCACATTAGCTTTTCATTCAAGTGTCGTTCGTCTGCACTTTCCATCTATAACCTGATCTACTGCATCAGGAACAGAATTGCCTACCCAACTTGTTAGGCTTGAATCTTCTGAAAACATTTCATCAGTGGGACATTTTCTCGTGAAAGTTTCCATCAACAAAATGCCATAAGTATAAACATCACAGCTCGTTGACACTAGCCCTTCTGCTTCATATTCTGTAAGTGTTACATTGTTTGGTGAAGTTATTTTCTGGAGAATATTGTACTGAAACAATAACAAAAGACAAAAATTTTCACTTACCTGGGGCTATATAGCCAAGTGTCGCCAAGGTGGTTGTATGCCTTATAGTTTCTTCCTCTCCTAACAATTTTGCTATCCCAAAATCACTCACATGTCCGACCATTTCGTCATCTAGCAAAACATTGCTAGGCTTCAAGTCGCAGTGAATCACCGGAATTGTATTACCATGGTGAAGATATTCAATTGCACGTGCAACATCTGTCATAATGTCCAACCTCTGAACAATATCCAAGAAAAGACTATTGGAGTGTATCCATTTCTCTAGGCTCCCATTAGGCATGTACTCAAGGACTAAGGCTTTAAAATCAGGATTAGAACAGCTGCTGAGGACTTCGGTTAGATTTCGATGACGGAGCCGACAGAACGCTTCACATTCTGTTTCGAAACAGCTGAATGCACCTTCCAAATTTAAATGAAATACTTTCACAGCAAAAAGTGTTCCATCGATAAATGATCCTTCGAAAACTGAGCCAAAACTTCCACTGCCGAGCAATTTGCTATCGCCGAACCTAGCTGTTGCTCGTTCAAGTTGAATGTACGAAATTCTTTCGTGCCTTATGTTTGGAATCAAATCAACTAGTTGAGGTTTAACCTTCCTCATTCGGTATCTTAACACGAGTATAATGGTCAAGAAAAGTGTTAGCAATGCAATTGTTGTTGGCAAAATTACCACCAACAATAGTTTCTTTTTTCTTGATATGTCCAAATTATTAACTCGACAGGGTGGGAGTTGAAATTGAGGTTTACCACAGAGAGCTTCATTTGACATAAAAGACAGGTAAGTTAGATTTCCAAAGGGTCCTCCGCTTGGAATTTCTCCACTTAGTTTGTTAAATGAGACGTTGAAATACCTTAAATTATGAAGGGCCTCGAATGACTTGGGGATCATGCCGGTGAGACTGTTACTGGATAGATCCAGCATTTCCAAATTCGTCACTTCACTAATTGAGTCTGGGACGGGCCCCTGAAACCCATTATTAGCCAAGGATAGATTGACCAAGTTTTCCATGGCACTGAATGCATTCGGGATGTTGCCTGAGAACTGATTCGTTGATAGATCGAAAACAATGACATCACTTATGCTAGCAATTCTGGTGGTAGGGATCCATTCAAGAAATTTGAGGTCAGATTTATATACAGGATGTTTCTAAGATTCCATAGACTTGCAGGGATACCGGAATTTAACTTGTTGGAAACAAGATGAATTTTTCGTAGAGAAGATAAATTGCTTAAGCATTGAGGCAGTGAACCAAAAATGTGATTGGAGGATAAAGCAAGTTCACTTAAGTTTTGCAGGTGACAAAGCGATGACGGAATTGATCCTCCTATGTCATTCTTCTGAAAATATAGTCCTTGAAGGCTCTGTAAACCATTTACTTCGATTGGAATAACTCTGGCCAAATAATTGGAGGATAAACTCAGTAGTACCAAGTTGCTCAAGTTTCCAATCTGTTTTGGTATTTCACCCTTGATTCCGCACAAACTCATAGCAAGGATATTTAGACTGGATATGTTGCCAATGGATACTGGAATGATGCCATTAAAAGGATTGCAACCAACTGTGATTTCTCTTAGATACCGACTCCCAGACAAGGAAGAGAGAAAGCCTAACTCTTCATCAGCTTCCGGATTGTTTAGACTAAGGGCAAGGGTGTTAAGGAACCTCAGATTACCAATACTGTTAGGAATTCGACCACTGAACTGATTACCAGAAAGGTCTAACATCAATAGGTTCGAAGAATTCGAGATAGAGTCAGGGATAACTGCTGAGAAGATATTTAGGCTAAGATATAATTCTTGAAGATTAGGTAATAATATGCCTAAATTTGGTGGAAGAGAGCCTGAAATGTAATTTTGGGTAAGAGCCAATGTTATTAAAGTTGAGATGTTGAAAATGCTGTCTGGAATTGAGCCTGTCAAGATATTATCTTCCAGTTCTAATAGTTCCACACTGTAAAGATTTCCAAGCTCGTCAGGTAAAAAACCTGCCAAATTGTTACCTTCATGAGTACCCTTCACATACTACAAGTATCCAAAAAAGAAAAAAGGAACTTGAATTCGTAGTCTCATATACCTTCCAAGTTGTTGGATCCCAAATATAGTAACCTAAGGATAGTCAAATTTCCAATGTTTCTAGGAATGGTTACTGCCAAGCGGTTGTTCTGCAAGGCCAAAACTTGAAGTTTGGTGCATCCTGATATATCAGATGGAATTATACCATTTATGTCATTAAAAGCAGTGTCAGCCTTCTGAGTTCTGGAACACCATGACACGTCTTCTGGAAGATTCCCCGAAAATTTGTTCTGATGAAGGCCTATAGTTTCCAACGTTGAGATATTCCATACAGTTTTTGGTACAGCCCCTGAATTTTTCACCCTTAAACTTGGTTAGTAAGTGCAAGAATCATTGACAGGTTATAGAGAGGAAGTTAAATGGCACCTGTAAAAGTATTGGTTGCAAACCACAAATGTTGGAGCTTCGGCAAAAGACCTAAACTTGATGGTATTGTCCCGGAAAATGTGTTGTTACTGAAATCCATGAATTTTAACCGATGCAAGCGAGCTAGCTCTCCTGGAAGCATGCCATAAAAACCGTTTCCACTCAGATTGAGGTAAACGAGGAAGGAGAGGTTTCCCAACTGGGGAGGAATGCGGCCTACTAATCCCATGTTTGCAAGATTCAACTCTGTGACTCTCTGGTGACGCTTATTGCAGGCAACTCCAATCCAGCTGCACACCGGTGCATTGACAGACCAGTTCTTTACTATTAAATGGTCAGGTTCACCACTGATACTGGTACTCTCCTTTAAAGAAACAAGAGCAGATTGATCGACGCTGGTGCATATCGTTGGCCTGGCTAAAATTGCCAAAATGTATAGCATTGTGATAATTCCCAAAGAAATCAGAAAGCAGATTTTCTCCATGATTTTGCGTAGTCTGGACTGTGAATTCTAGCATTATCTATAAAAATGGTGATATTATAGTCGGAGCAATTTTTCTGCTGCCCATGACACTGCATTATTTAGTAGATTGGTGAATATTTTCCACACATTAATTTCCACATTTATATATATATATATATATATATATTTCTGCTGCATTATTGAATCTTATTGGTCACATTAATGCTCAAGATATTAAATTCACCAGCAGCCTGGATTGGTCAGGAAAAACTGCAATTCTCGGGCATCCAGTTGACTTTAAAACTACATTAACAATAATAGACCACATATAGACGCTTAAAGAAGCGCCCAAAAAAAAAAAAAAAGGTTACTTTTAAGATACTTTTAGTGATGCGGGGAGTTTACGGCTTAAGAGTACTACTTGGTAACCAATTATAATGAAGTAGAATTATAATTGGGTTTATATTTTGAATCTTTTTCCATGTGGCAATGCTTATTTTTAACACATGGCTTGATGATGCAAGTCATGGCATACCAAAGTTAATGTACAAACTTTGACACGTGGAGAAAATAACCAAATTATTGTTATAATAAAATAATAATGTGTGACTTAATTAGGGGTGGACAAAATTCGGTTGGGCGGATTTTTAATCTATTTTCAAGTCAAACCATTTTAAACAGATTGGAAATTTTTACAACAAACCGTTTTTTTTGCGGTTTGGTTTGTTATTAAATTGCAGTTTAGCTATCGAGTTAATGACAAGTGAAAAAAGTTACGACACTGAATATATTATTTTATAGAACAATATCGAACTATAGTAAAGAAATTGAAGATTTAATAATTAGATCATTCATTATTATGATTTAAGGAGCTCAAAATAATGAATGAGTTTTGCCAAAAAAAGAAAAAAAAACACACACAGAGAGACACACTGTTGGACAATATGTTCACATAGTCCTTGAATGAGATAACTTGAAAATATACACACATACTATTATGGGAGCCAATATTGACTCGAAATAATAATAAAATAAATATAATAAAAAATCAAACGTAATAATGATAAGTAGAATAGACAATGATCATTCGGAAAATAAGTTTACATAACCTGTGACATCATGACTTCTTTCCTAAAGAAATTGTAAGTTAGTATTAGGGAGATACATATTCATATATGAAGCATATAATTTGTTAACATCCTATCCTACATGTTGGCTTGTAATAAAAATATGGAATTAAAAATGATAGCCATATTGTAAAGGATTGGAAAAATGATAGCCAACTATCTGAACAAAAGAAAAATCGACAGTCAAGAATAATGATAGAGCAATGAAAAACAATACAAAAAGAGTTGAAAGAGATTGAATATTTGGAATTGGGTTAAGTTTTATTACAGCATTTTTTTCTTTGAGTTTTGAGTTGAGGAGCGGTTTGGTTTGGATTTTGAAAATCAGTTCTCGCTCAAAACAAATTTTCAACCACACATTTATTTATTAAAACTAGTATGGGACACATGCGTTGCACATATTTGGTGTTCCTCTAATGTCATCTCGAGAAATTATTTATCTAAATATTAGTTCTTTAAATTGTTGAAAAAAATAAACATTCAACTATCTTAGTTAAATCACTCTTTTATACTACCAAACTTATACTAAAAAGTCTACTAAAACTTGAAAAAGGGATCAAAAGTTGTATTTGATAAGGAAAAAAAGTTTTAAAGAGAAATTTTGTAGACCAATGATTTTTTCCGTGTGTCATTTTTAATCAAATAATACATATTTTCTTCTTAAGAAAAATATGATTAAATTATATATAAACCAGATTGAATTATGATATTTTGTAACTGAATACCATTTGATACAAAAATAAAATAAAATATTAGACACGAGGGAGAATTTCAAAGCTGGAATTTGAGGAGACAACAAAACATTATATGTCATAATATGCTATTAAATACTAATTTATGTTTAATTATAAAAAATAATATAATCAAAGGATAAATATGTAATTATGAAATATGGACGATGGTATTATCGTCTAAAAATATTTCTCCAAGTTTATCTTTTATATATATTAGGGTAGTAATTACGTTACCACTACAAAAATTAATTTCGACACCACACTTTAATTTCACTACAAATAAATTATAAATTTGATTAAAACACCACAACATTAATTTTACATTTATAACCTACATTTCTAAATTACAAGTTAAAAAAGGAAATGAAAAATATTTTCTTCCCACCACAATCTAACCTCCAATTATTCCATAAATTCACTTTCTTCCCAAAAAAAAAAAAAAAAAAAAAAGATAAAACAAAAGAAGGAAAAATAGGCACCGTTAATTTTCTCATAATCTAGAACAAGTTTAGTAGTTTACAATTATATATATATATTAAGGAATATTATACTGTCAAAAATTGATTTATGCATTTTTGAAATTTTGATTGTGGATGTCATATTAATTTCAATCGAATTCTTTATGAAATCAAAGTAAAATAAATGTCATGATTCTAGGTTGAATTTTTAAATTTGATATGGAATTAAAAAAATAAATAATAATGGCCCAGGCATTGTGTTTATGGCCACCCTCAGCTTGCAAATTAAGCCACCAAAGACGATAATCAAGATATAAATCAACATTCAAAAATGTTAACAAAAATTTTGAGGAAGGGAATACTTGAAAAAATATAAAGATAAATGAAAATGAAAATGATAAAATGATATTGTGGTGGGAAGGGGGAAAAGATCTTAGAATAAATAATAAAAGTAAGGTTATTAATGTAATTTTATTTAAGGATATTTAAGCAAATAATTAAATTGCGGTATAAAAAACGTGATAATATAATTACCCTATATAGTATAGTGTGTGTATTTGTTTAGCTAAATAAAATCTTTCTATTCACAAATTGTTTAACCATTTAACCCATATGAATGCATGATTACTCAAATGCATGATTAATTAGTTTAGCCAAATAAAATATTTCCATTTGCAAATTATTTATAACCCATATAAATGCATGGTTACTCACCGATATGAATGCATGATTTAAATGAAAAAATAAATATGAAGTCAAAATAATAATTAATAATGGCAAGAGGCAAATATGAAATTAAACTAAAACTAAATAAGTGAGTGTAGGATCATCCAAAATGTTTCTCCAAGTTATTCTCTTCTAGCTAGTATATAGATAATTTACACATAGATTGGTAAATTTTCCTTACTTTTGAATCATGCATTCTCAAAAAAATCACTCTTTCACAAAATCAATTCTCAGAAATATCTAATCAAACGCTGTCTAAGTGAAATAAAAGTTGGATTCAGTTTTAAGCATATTTATTTATAATTCCTTCTTGAGTTTTAAGTGTTACATTGTTTGGTAAAGTTACATTCTGGTGAATATTGTATTGTGCTGCAACTATATCGAATGGCAAAAATTCATTCACCTTATGCTATATAGCCAAGTGTAGATAGTGTAGTCGTGTGCCTTACAGTTTCTTTCTCTACTAATAGTTTTACGATGCCAAAATCGCTTACACATCAGACCATGTCGCAATCTAGAAAACGTTGCTAGGCTTCAAACTGAATCCCAGTGATTCACTGGTGTTATATCACCATGGTGGAGATATACAATGGCACATACTACGTCTGTTATAATGTCCAACCTCTGAACGATATCCATGAACAGACTGTGGGAGTGTATCCATTTCTCTAGGATCGGAAGAGATGACTAAGGCTTTAAAATCAAGGTTAGAACAGCTGCTGATGACTTTGGTAAAATTTTGATGACGGAGCCTACAGAATACTTAACATTTTGATTTTTAGAATTCCTGAATGCACCTTCCAAATTTAAATGAAATACTCACTGCAAAAAGTTTTCCATCAGTAAATGATCCTTTGAAAACTGAGCCAAAATTTCCACTACCGAACAATTTGCTATCGCTGAACCTATATGTTGCTCGTTCATTATGCTCGGAAGGGAATTAACTTGACGTTTTAACCTTCCCCATTTGGTATCTTACGATGAGTACAATGGTCAAGATGAGTGCCAGCAATGCAATTGTTGTTGGCAAAATAATATGTGTGCACTCAGAGGTAGAGCTATGATAGGAAAAAAACTATATTTGTTCATGTGGTTATAAGCAATTTCCTTACCAGCAACATTATCAGTAGTCGATTGGTGATTATGCATCCAAATAATCAGTGACTAGCATTGAATAATTGTCCCATTTATTATTGGATATGAAACTGAGAATCTAGGTAGAAATGCAGATGAACTTACAGTTTTTAAACTAAATCATAAAATTAACATGGATTCTGAGGTTTATCCTCGACGTGCAAGTAGCTGGATTTTGATCTTCTTCAGGGATACTACGACATCTTTCATATTTGGCCTCTGTTGGGGAGATTCTGAAGTACAATTAACTGCCAGGGTCATAAGTGATGATATGCACATTAGCTTTTCAGTCAAGTGTCGTTCGTCTGCACTTATCAAGTTTCCATCTACAACTTGATCTACTGCAACAGGGACAGAATTGCCTACCCAACTCTTTAGGCTTGAATCTTCTGAAAACATTTCATCAGTCGGACGTCTTCTCGTGAAAGTTTCCATCAACAGGATACCATAACTATAAACATCACAGCTCATCGACACTAGCCCTTCAGCTCCATATTCTGTAAGTGTAACATTGTTTGGTAAAGTTACTTTCTGGATAATATTGTACTGAAACTATAACAAAAGATACAAAGTTTCACTCACCTGGTGCTATATAGCCAAGTATAGCTAAGGTGGTTGTATGCCTTATAGTTTCTTCCTCTCCTAACAATTTTGCAATCCCAAAATCACTCACATGTCCGACCATTTCTTCATCTAGCAAAACATTGCTAGGCTTCAAATCACAGTGAATCACCGGAGTTGTGTTACCTTGGTGGAGATATTCAGTGGCACATGCGATGTCGGTCATAATGTCCAACCTCTGAACAATATCCAAAAAGGGATTCTCCGAGTGTATCCATTTCTCTAGGCTCCCATTAGGCATGTACTCAAGTACTAAGGCTTTAAAATCAGGGTTAGAACAGCTGCTGATGACTTTGGTTAGAGTTCGATGACGGAGCCTACGGAACACTTCACATTCTGTTTCAAAACTCCTGAATGCACCCTCCAAATTTAAATGAAATACTTTCACCGCAAAAAATTTTCCGTCAGTAAATGATCCTTTGAAAACAGAGCCGAAACTTCCACTGCCGAGTAGTTTGCTATCGCTGAACCTATCTGTTGCTCGTTCAAGTTGAATGTACGAAATTCTTTCGTGCACTATGTTCGGAAGTGAATCAACTTGTTGAGGTTTAACCTTCCTCATTCGGTATCTTAGCACGAGTATAATGGTCAAGACAAGTGTTAGCAATGCAATTGTTGTTGGCAAAATTACCACCAACAATAGTTTCTTTTTTCTTGATCTGTCCAAATTATTAACTCGACAGGGTGGGAGTTGAAATTGAGGTTTACCACATAGAGCTTTATTTGACATAAAAGACAGGTAAGTTAGATTTCCAAAGGGTCCTCCACTTGGAATTTCTCCACTTAGTTTGTTAAATGAGACATTGAAATACCTTAAATTATGAAGGGCTTCTAATGACTTGGGGATCATGCCGGTGAGACTGTTATTGGATAGATCCAGCATTTCCAAATTCGTCACTTCACTAATTGAGTCCGGGATGGGTCCTTGAAACCTATTATTAGCCAAGGATAGATTGACCTAGTTTTCCATAGCACTGAATGCATTCGGGATGTTGCCTGAGAACTGATTCTTTGATAGATCGAAAACAACGACATCACTTATGCTAGCAATTTCTGGTGGTAGGGATCCATTCAAGAAATTTGAGGTCAGATTTATATACAGGATGTTTCTAAGATTCCATAGACTTGCAGGGATACCGGAATTTAGCTTGTTGGAACCAAGATGAATTTTTCGTAGAGAAGATAAATTGCTTAAGCATTGGGGCAGTGAACCAAAAATGTGATTGGAGGTTAAAGCAAGTTCACTTAAATTTTGCAGATGACAAAGAGATGGCGGAATTGATCCTTCTATGTCGTTGTTCTGAAAATATAGTCCTTGAAGGCTCTGTAAACCATTTACTTCGATTGGAATAACTCCGCCCAAATAATTGAAAGATAAACTCAGTAGTACCAAGTTGCTCAAGTTTCCAATCTGTTTTGGTATTTCGCCCTTGATTCCGCACAAACTCATAGCAAGGATCTTTGGACTGGATATGTTGCCAATGGCTGCTGGAATGATGCCATTAAGAGGATTGCCACCAACCGTGATTTCTCTTAGATACTGACACCCAGACAAGGAAGAGAGAAAGCCTAACTCTTTATCGGCTTCCAGATTGTTTAGACTAAGGGCAAGGGTGTTAAGGAATCTCAGATTACCAATACTGTTAGGAATTCGACCGCTGAACTGATTACCAGAAAGGTCTAACGTCATTAGGTTCGAAGAATTCGAGATAGAGTCAGGGATAACTCCCGAGAAGTTATTTAGGCTAAGATATAATTCTTGAAGATTAGGTAATAACATGCCTAAATTTGGTGGAAGAGCGCCTGAAATGTAATTTTGGGTAAGAGCCAATGTTATTGAAGTTGAGATGTTGAAAATGCTGTCTGGAATTGAGCCTGTCAAGATATTATCTTCCAGATCTAATACTTCCAGACTGTAAAGATTACCAAGCTCCTTAGGCAAAAAACCTGCCAAATTGTTATCTTCATGAGTACCCTTCATACACTACAAGTACCCCAAGCCCCACCCCCAAAAAAAAAAAAAAAAAAAAAAGAAAGGAATTGAATTCATAGTCTCGTACCTTCCAAGATGTTGGATCCCAAATATAGTAACCTGAGCATCGTCAAATTTCCAATGTTTCTAGGAATGGTTCCTGTCAAACTGTTGTTCTGCAAGGCCAAAACTTGGAGTTTGGTGCACCCTGATATATCAGTTGGAATCGTACCATTTATGTCATTAAAAGCCAGTGTCAGCCTTCGGAGTTCTGGAACACCATGACACATGTCTTCTGGAAGATACCCCAAAAATTTGTTCTGATGGAGGGCTATAGTTTCCAATGTTGAGATATTCCATACTGTTTTTTGGTACAGCCCCTGAATTTGCACCCTTAAACTTGGTTAGTAAGTGCAAGAATCATTGATAGTTTATAGAGGGGAAGTTAAATGGCACCTGTAAAAGTATTGGTTTCAAGGCGCAAATTTTGGAGCTTCGGCAAAAGACCTAAACTTGATGGTATTGTCCCGGAAAATGTGTTGTTACTGAAATCCATGAATTTTAACCGATGCGAGCGAGCTAGCTCTCCTGGAAGCATGCCATAAACACCGTTTCCACTCAGAGTGAGGTAAACAAGGAAGGAGAGGTTTCCCAACTGTGGAGGAACACGGCCTACTAATCCCATGTTCGCAAGATTCAACTCCACGACTCTCTGGTGACGCTTATTGCAGGCAACTCCAATCCAGCTGCACATCGGTGCATTGACAGTCCAGTTCTTTACCATTAAATGGTCAGGTTCACCACTGACACTAATACTCTCCTTTAAAGAAACAAGAGCAGATTGATCGGTGCTGGTGCTGGTGCTGGTGCCGGTGCCGGTGCCTGTCGTTGGCCTAGTTAAGATGGCCAAAATGTATAGCATTGTTATAATTCCCAAAGAAATCAGGAAGCAGATTTTCTCCATGATTTTGTGTAGTCTGGATTGTGAATTCTAGCATTATATATATAAATGGTGATATTATAGTTGGAGCAATTTTCCTGCTGCCCATGACACTGCATTATTGAGTAGATTGGTGAATATTCTTTCCACATTTATATATATATTTCTGCTGCATTATTGAATATTATTGATCACATTAGTGTTCAAGATATTAACTTCACCAGCAGACTGGATTGGCAAGGAAAACTGCACTTCTCTGGCATCCAGTTGACTTTAAAACTACATATTAGCTGTGAACAAGATTCCGTTTGGTGGATTTGTTATCTATTTTCAAGTCAAACCATTTTAAGCGGGTTGGAAAACTTTCAAGTCAAACCATTTTTTGCGGTTTTGTTAGATATTGAATTGTGGTTTAGCTATCGAGATAATGACAACAAGTGTAAAAAGTTACGACATATATTGTTTGATAGAACAATATCGAACTACAATAAAGAAACTAAAGATTTAATAATTAGATCCTTCGTTATTACTATGATTTAAGGAGCTCAAAATAATGAATGAGTTACCCAAAAAAAAAAAAACACACACACAGAGGAACACTCAACAATATCGAACTACAATAAAGAAATTAAAGATTTAATAATTAGATCTTTCGTTATTACTATGATTTAAGGAGCTCAAAATAATGAATGAGTTACCCAAAAAAAAAAAAAGAAAAAAAAAACACACACACACAGAGGAACACACTGTTGAAGAATATGTTCACATTCCCTTTGAATGAGATAATAATAACTTACTAGAAAATATACACACATAATGGGAGCCAATCTTGACTCGAAATAATAATAATAATAATAATAATAATAATAATAATAATAATAAAAATAATAATAATAATAATAAACAATCAAACATAATAATAAGTAGAAGAAACAATCATTCGTATAATAATAAGTTGAAGAAACAATCATTGGTAGAATAAGTTTACATCACCTGTTACACCACAAAGAAAAATTGTCAGTATTAAGGAGATACAAATTCAGAGTTATGTTCTAGTGCCCTATCTGTGGTATGTGTGGTGTCATAAGGAACCACACAATGTGTGGTGCCATAAGGAACCACACATAGGGCGCTAGAATATTTTCGTGCAAATTCAAATGAAGCATATTAATCCGTTGACATCCTATAATATATATATATATGTTGGCTTCTAATAAAAATGGAGCCATATTTTGTAAAGGTTTGGAAGTAAAAATGATAGCCACCTACGTGAACAAAAGAAAAAGTGAAGAGTCAAGAATAACGATAGAGCAATGAAAAACAATATGAAAAGAGTTAAAGAGATTGAGTATTTGGAATTCGGTTAAGTTTCATTAAAACATTTTTTCGCTGAGTTTTGGGTTGAGGAGCCGATTTGATTTGGATTTTTAAAATTACTTCTCCCGCAAAATTCATTTTCAACCACACATTTCTTTATTAAAGTAACTAGTACTGCACTCGTGCGTTGTACAGAAAGACTAATTCTAATGGAAAAGAAATTAAATATAATAGTTTAACAAAATAAGTGCAATATGTTTATTTCCAAGATTCAAAATGATGGAAGTAATGACAAGTCCAAATTACTCAATTTGAGCTTGTCAAAGATTTTATATTTTTTATTTGTTAATATAGTAAATTTTGAATAAATAATACACTCAGTTAGAACAAATGAAAACATGGAGTCTATTATTGCCATCAAAAGCATATGAGAATAAGGATGTTACATTCCTATCATCACTATAGATTCATCTTGATAAGAGTAGTAAGAAGAAGGTTTATAGGCCAAATAAAAAAGATGACTAAAGAAAAGCTCCAACAATAAATATTCAATATATATATGCTAAGTAACTAATACATCAAAAGACATTCAAGAACTGCAAAATCTCTATAAAATAAAATAGAATTGCAGCCCCCAAGGCACAGCTCACTGGCTCGAGCGATCCGCGCAAGTCTTGCTTCTAGCGGCAGCGTGGGGGTTCGACTCCTGCCGGGCGCAAATTCATAATATTTCCATCGGTTTGGAGAAAGACCCCTTGTGCGCATAAGTGTATAGACGGGCAAGGATAGACTGCGGAGCCAGTTGAGGCACATCCCGCGATTTACCTCTTCCAGAGTTCTAGGGGCGAGGGTCCTGGAGGCCCAGGATTAGTCTAGTGCAAGCTAGAATACCTGGTGCCAATCAACAAAAAAAATAAAAAAAACAAAAAAAAAACAGAATTGCAAGAATTAATTTGATAATCCAGAGCAATCATTTCGAATTAACAATAATTAATAATGTTAAACTCAATTATTCAGTGTTGAACTCAGAATTGTACATAGGGAAATTATATTCCCACCACACTAATTATTCTCACACCACATTTTATACACACCACAAAGAATTTACACTTTTAATTATCACACCACAATAAATTTACCTTGATAACTCACGTTTTAAAAATAAAATCTTTTTGTCTAGTTTTGGATTGAGGAGCCGATTTGATTTGGATTTTTTAAAATCAGTTCTCCCGGAAAAATCATTTTCAACCACACATTTCTTTATTAAAGTAACTAGAACTGCACTCGTGCGTTGTAAGGGAAGACTAATTTCAATGGAAAAGAAATTAAATATAATAGATTAACAAAATAAGTGCAATATGTTTATTTCAAAGATTCAAAATGATGGAAATAATGACAAATCCAAATTACTCCATTGGAGCTCGTCAAAGATTTTATATTTTTTATTCGTTAATATAGTAAATTTGGAATAAATAATACACTCAGTTAAAACAAAGGAAAACAGGGATTCTATTATTGCCATCAAAAGCAAATATGAGAATAAGGATGTTACATTCCTATCATCACTATAGCTCATCTTGATGAGAGTCGCAAAAAGAAGGTTTATAGGCCAAATAAGAAAGATGACTAAAGAAAAACTCCAACAATAAATATTCAACATATATATGCTAAGTAACTAATACATCAAAAGACATTCAAGAACTGCAAAATCTCTATAAAATAAAACAAAATTGCAGCCCCCCCGGGGCACAGCTCACTGGCTCGAGCGATCCGCGCAAGTCTCGCTTTCCAGTAGCAGCGTGGGGGTTCGACTCCTGTTGGGCGCAAAGTCATAATATTTCCATCGGTTTGAAGAAGGACCCTTGTGCGTAGAAGTGTACAGACGGGCAAGGGGAGCCCGCAGAGCCAGGTGAGGCACATTTCGCGATTTACCTCCTCTAGGGTTGTAGGGGCGAGGGTTCTAGAGACCTAAGATTAGTCCAGCACAAGATGGGATACCTAGTGCCAATCAATAAAAAAATAATAAAATAAAATGGAATAAAACAGAATTACAAGAATTAATTTGATAATTTGGAGCAATCATTTCGAATTAACGATAATTAATAGTATTAAACTCAGCTATTCAGTGTTGAACTTAGAATTGTACGTAGGAAAATTATATTCTCACCACACTAATTATTCTCACACCACATTTTATACACACCACAAAGAATTTACACTTTTAATTATCACACCACAATAAATTTACCTTGATAACCCACGTTTTAGAAATAAAATCTTTTTGTCTAGTTTTCTCTCCTCCTACCACGTTCTTTCATCTCCATTTTCTGTTTATCAAATACGAGACCCAACTTTTTTGAAATCCTTTTTAACTGAATTTTTTTTTTATTATTGGGCAAACATTGAGATGGAACTGGTTGGAGTTCTAGATGTTGGTGAATATATGTCAACATAAAACTTATCGCTCACAATTGATTTTTGTATACAATAACTAAAATTACAAAATTGAAAACGAAAAGCAAAAGAACATAATCATTAACATGGTTATGTAACTTGAATAGAAGGATTAAGGAAGAAATCAAAATAACCAACTGCAAAAAGCAACCTTCGATATCTCGGCCAACGACGAAGAATGGAGATTCTTGTTTTATGTGGAAAACATAACATTAAAAGGATTGTGGTGTGAAAGGAAAAAAAAGAGTATTTTTTAAAATTAATTAAAAGTAAAAAGGGTTTAAAATAAAAAAATGTGGTGTGAAAATAATTTATTGTGATGGGAATATAATTTCCCTTGTACGTGAAAATTATAAATTTCACGTAAGATAAATGTGTATGTCTATATATAATTATAAATTAATTATATATATATTAAAGGGAAATTATCTTCTAAATAATAACTTGGATTCATTAATTAATAACTTCAGATTACCAATACAATTTTAACAACTAACCAGAACTAAAAAATTGTTTTATTAAAAGTCAAAAAAAAAATGCCTTTTTTAAAGAAAAAAATAACATACTTTTAAATTACTAAAATTAAATAGCCTCTAAAATTAACTTAAATAAAAAATCATTAACCGGTATCACAACTAATCTATACTACATTGTAAAAATTGCTAAAGTAGTATGCTTCCTTTGACTATTGGTTTTGTTATCAAGTTCAAGTATAATACAATTATTACTTCACTAATAAACGATACACCCGCGTGACATGGAAATGTTTCTATAAATTTTGTCGTGTTTTTTTGTAAGCACTGCCAAGGGATGTATTATTTTATTTTTTTTCCCAAGAATTATAGATGTCAAGGTGATGACTAATTGGAAATTGACCACCTCACAAAAAAAAAAATCTTATTCATATTCGTGATTTTCCGCAAATTATTCACTCCTATGAGTTGTGCCCTATTTCGTAGTAGCTGGAAAAATTTTTGGAAAGATTACAAGACAACATATAGATAAGACTGATTATCTCAAAAATCAAGAGTGATTGACATTTTTTTTCAATGAATAAAATACATCCTTTAATTTATTACCATTTATACAAATATCAATTATTTGTTTAATTTGAGCCGTTTCCATTTTTAAGATTCATATTCCGAATTATTACCATGTTACGTGTGCTAAATCTTATTTAAGAATTAGAATTTCAAATTAAGATAATCTTCAATTACAATCACACTATCTCTTCAATTCAAATCTCACTATTAAATTGAAATCTTACTTTTATCCTACTTTTATATGCTTCTTTTATTTTTTTATTTTGTATTTTATTTTATAATAATAATAATAGTAATAGTGATACTTATTCATTCTACTTAGAAAAAAGGGTAATGCTTATCCATTTGCTACGTTTTACTATTATTTCATTTTATAATAATATATAAAATGAATATCATCTACACCATATCAACTAAGTATGTAGGTGTAAGGTAATTCTGGAGTTGTATGAATCTCGTATTCTCTATTTTCCATCGTTTTTTAGTTTTCATACTCAATATAAAATTAATTTTGTAAAAGTTTCTCATTCTCATTTTTAGTAATTAAGAGTATTGTTCTAAGAATGACAACTTAATTAACTTTGTGATAAGTGAGAATATTATCCGTTTCAATTTCATTCTATTTAAGTATATTAGTAACATATATATATATGAGCGAGTAGTATGCAATAAAATTATAATAATTTAGTTTTTCAAATTACTACGTACGTTTTTTTTTTTGGGCTAATTATTCTATTCTGTGCGACGCACGAGAACACAACTAGTTGAATTTTAAAAAAAATTCTAGCCTTCCTATAATTGAGCGATTTCTAAGTAAAAAACTCATCCACCAATTAAATTTGTTGAATCGTCTTCTTTAACTTTTTCAAAATTTCAAATTTTGTCCCAAAAAAAAAAAAAATTCTAAGAACATAGAAGGTAAACACAAATAAAGTAATAAAAACAAAATAACAAATATACGTCTATTAACAGACTATCCTGAGTAATGCCATTTAAATTTCTATGTCTTATAAAATTATAACAAAACAAAAGATATGATATATGCTTTAAAGTCAATTACAACCACCCATTTCTTACACCATCAAATCTTGACAACTCATTCTACCTTATTATTGTGATCCTGACATTATTATAATGAGAATCAAACAAAGCTTCTTGATATACAAATAAAGTTTCGATTTATTTGCTAGAATCTCAAATGTGGATTTTGCAAGGAAACGAATTACTACTGTCATATTAACAGACTGAATTTGTGACCAAAAGCAAGGATTTTCAAGGCATTGATATATTTTAATCTATGCCCTAAGAAATTATTCAACTCGCAACTCAAATGCATATTTCTTTTCTACATGCTATTAACCACATCCCTAGTCACTCCCTCTCTGGGCTATTCACAGAACTGAAAGAAGAAACAAATGTAATTATATACTGGAAAGAGCTTCATACCCTAACCTCAGTTACTTGGATTCTTCTAAAATGCTGAATTAATATTTGATAACATGACACATGACAAACTTTATAATTTTCTATGTTTTATGCATTATAAGTATTAATAAAAGAAGGAAAAATGAAGATACGGATCGATGATATTAACTCCCATCTTAATCTTAATTAGACTTAAACATTTTCCATTCCCAGCTCTTAGCTTGGAAACAAAGTAATATTTTATTCAAGTAATGTTTTAAGGTGAATATATTCATGTAATTTATTCAAGCATATTGTAACAGTAGAAATTGTGCCTCCTTAAGAGGGGCTTACGGATGAAATCTTTTTTTAACATATACACACAGTTAATAATTTCTCTCACGAAAAATTCATAGAGAATAAATAAAAATTTTGCAAGTTTTGCTCGTTGCTCTTTCTTTACAATCTTGTTGCTATTTTACTGTTAAGAAATACTTAAGAGAACTTTTTGCTACTATTGCTCTCACGAAAAATTCATAGAGAATAAATAAAAATTTTGCAAGTTCTGCTCGTTGCTCTTTCTTTACAATCTTGTTGCTATTTTACTGTTAAGAAATACTAAGAAAACTTTTTGCTACTATTGTAGTTTTAAGCATGTATGCAAATGGCTGTCAATTGGCGTTTTCATTCTTAAAGGCTTGAAGATGAACATGGTTTTAATTCTTTTATCATCTTCTGCCCTTCATTCATATCCATTCCTAGAATGTGGATTACTTCATGTCAGAATGCGTTGGCATGGTCTAAGCGTCTAAATCATCTACAAGAATGGGAACAGGTCCAATGCGTGTAGTTTTAGAAGGACTAATATGCTGTTAATAACACAGCTATTCACCTACAATAGTAGAGCTATCCACTGTAAAAAAAAATTAACATCCAAATAAAGAGAACAATAAGAGTGGTTAATTTATCAACAATAACATTACCAGCTAGGTAAAGACTACCTACCAACCTTGCATGACTTCGTCAAACCAAATGGAGAGAACAATTAAAAGAGTGGTTATAACATTATGAAACATTCACATAATCTGTTGATGCAAATATGGAATCACTTTCATACAAATCACACAGTGCAGAAAAACCTTTGTTAGAAATTTTCTGAAATAAGGTAATTACCTTGGATCTTAATAACATGGAAGGCTGTAATAGGACCAGAATCCATATTAATATCCATAAGTCAAATCAAATTAAGATGGATTAGTGGCAAACCAAAATAGACACAAGACACTATATATAAAATTGAACTCTTAAATGGTGATATTGCCCCCACAGGCTTGCACTAATATATTGCCAAATGCTTAATGAAATTTCTAGTAGAAAATCTGGATGGGGGAAAAACCATAGCATCAATAAACAGACAAATATATCAATTATAATGAAGAAATCAAATCTATCTCTTATATTTTTAATAAAATTGGATAAGGTGCACGACATTTGAAACAATATTAATACATAAAAAGGAAGTAGAAAAATACTTCACTATAAACATGTAAATACCTCAATGATGAATATCCATTGAATTTCTAGCAACCTCCATGAGATCCGCAAAATCCCAAAAAAACCTTCAAATTAGAAGAGATCAAAAGACAAATGGCATCAATAGAAAAACTTCGTACAATCTATTTGAAGAAACCAAAGAAATAACCATTAGGAACAGATATAATGTCCAATAGTGCGGCCAATCCTCCACGAAGGAACTGGAGCCAATCAATTGTATCTATAGATCGATGGGATAATGGAAGCAGCATAAATTTAGGGCTCGATGATTTGGAGGGTTAATGGAAGAGAAGTAGAGATATTAACGGCAAATCTTTCTAAATGAGATGGAGAGGACTAATTTCACAGCAGCAAAATAAAAAAAAAAACCTATCATAACCATAAAAAATTAATAATAATTAAAACCCAAACAAAAAAAAAAGGAAAAAGGAAAAAAAAATGTTACCACAAGAGTCACAACATATTTTAGGCGGGAAAACAAAGAAAGGCACTTAAGTGCCTTTATATATAATAATAATAATAATAATAATAATAATAATAATAATAATAATAATTAACAGCAAATCTTTCTAAATGAGATGGAGAGGGCTAATTTCACGGCAGAAAAATAGAAAAAAAAAACTTATCTTGACCATAAAAAATTAATAATAATTAAAAACCAAACAAAAAAAAAGAAAAAAGAAAAAAAAAGTGTTACCACCAGAGTCACAACATATTTTAGGCGAGAAAACAAAGAAAGGCACTTAAGTGTCGTTTTATATAATAAATAATAATATATAATATATAATATATATAGATAGATTTGCACATAGATGCGTAACACGTTTTTTTTTTTTTTTTAAACCACACATTCTCAAAAAATCAGTTTTTTAGACATAAAATAAATTCTCAAAAATCTAATCAAACAATCTCGAAACGAAATATAAGTTGCACTTAAATGAAATATAAGTTGGACTAAATTTTAAGCATATATTAATTTATAATCCTTTCTTCAATGCTAAAATTAGTAATTTAATAAAATATAAAATTTAATTTTTAATAAAAAATTGAAGTTGATCGGTACAGTTTTGAATATATATATGTGTATATATGTGTGTGTGTGTGTCTATATATATATATATATATATTAGAAAGAAGGTTTTGAATAGTTTTTAGAGGTTGAAGCCTAAACCAAAACATTTTGAAGATGTTTGGTTCACTTTGAATTAAAAATTTTGACGGTTCCATGTGGGATCAAACGAATGGTTTCGGTTTGGTTTGTGATTTCACGGAATTTTTGTGTAGCCCTAACGTTAACCGCTTTTCATGTTGTAGCCAAATTTTCACAAAATGAGATAAATTCATGTCGTACTTTTAAATTAATTTTCCACTTTTGCACAAAAATTTTTCCCCCCCTAAAAATACAATATATAGGGCTAAGATGGTAAAATTATCTTATTTTGTAAAAATTTTGTTACAAATGACATTTTCTGGAAAGTGAACTTTGATTGTAATACTTGAACTAATTGGGTTATAGCTTATACGCAGATTAATTATGGTTTTAAAGTGTTTTTGGTACTTGATTGTAGAAATAAGAAGTGTAATACTCATTTTGTAAAAATCAGGTGAGGCCTCTCAACCCAACCCCTTGCCTCATAGAACCGATTGTTGTTCTCCTCACTCTCTCCCTTCTCCAATCTGTCTTCACACTTGCCGCCGCCACAAGCCACCACATCTCGCTAACGCCGGAGTTCATACAACTTCTCTCTCTCTCTCTACATTAATTAGGCTATCAACTGTTCAAAGAGGGTTGTTTCTCTGTCACTTTGTGATTTCCAAGCGTGTTGCAATTTCCATTGCTGTCTATTCTGATTAGTCTTCATTAAGAAAAGTCTTAAGTCAACTGTTATAAAGAATTAGTGACAATCAAATTTTGTAACTCTCTGCTATGTGTGAAATATTGTTCTTGGCCATCATTTTTTCTAGCGTTTTTGTTTATTTCTTTGTGTTTTATGTTTCCATCTTCAAGCTTGTTGATTCCAAATGTCCAGAGTGTTTCCGTGTGGAGATATTGGGGAATTAGAGTTTCTTTGAGTGTTTCTCGTGTGGAGATCAATGACGCGCGATTGATCTCTCAGCTGTTTGAGATCGTGCCGTTCAGATCGCGATTTCACGGTCTAATTTGTGATCTCGGTGGTCGGCGGTGTGGTGGGGTGGGAGGTCGGTAGTGGTGGTCACGGTGGTGATTCAGTTGTGTTGTGTTGTATGATGACGCAGGTGGTAGTCGTGGTGGTTGTCTTGCTGTGACTTGGTTGTTCTGCTGAGTTGTTTTTGTTATGACTCGGTATTTTGGAGTTGTGTTTGATTTTTGACTCAGTGTTTTGGTGAATTGTTTTTGTTGTGACTAGGTGTTTTGACAACTTATTTTTGTTGTAACTCGGTATTTTGGAATTGTGTTTGATTTTAACTCGATGTTTTGATGAATTGTTTTTGTTGTGACTCGGTGTTTTTATCGTGATTTTGGTGTTTTGGAGTTGTGTTTGGAATTGTTTTAGTGTTTTAGTGAGCTGTTTTTATTGTGACTATGTGTTTGTTTTTGTTGTGACTCGATATTTTGGCGAGTTGCTTTTATTGTGACTTGGCATTTTGACGAGTTATTTTGATGTGACTCGGTGTTTAACTAGTTGTTTTGATTTGACTCGATGTTTTGACGAATTGTGATTGTTGTGTTGTAATATTGTGATATTACAATATAAAACACCTGATTTAAAAAAATCTTTATGTACTTTAATTTTAAAAAATGTGTAAAAAACCGTTTGTATTTTCCAAATTATCCCTTATACGCGGCACATCGAATTGCCAAGCCAAACGGACCCTAATATACTGGTGCGACAAAGGGTTCACTCATTACCGACCCATCAATAGGCAGGCTTGGGCTTGGCTAACAAATAAATAGACCGGGTCGGTTCTGGCCCGCATTCTGAAATTTTGGTTTTTCATTTTTTCAATTTTTAAAATTTTCATCTGTTTATCTTTTATTTTATTATTATTATTATTATTTTTAATAAAGGAACGCAATCCCCTGTTTGTCAAAATCGAAACCCTCGTCCTTCTTTCACCTCACACCCTCACAGAATTGCAATAACAAAGAACAAATTTTGTTTATAAGATCTTTTCCAGGTAATTCTAACAAATTTATGTATATTGTGTATTGTGTTTTCAAGCATTCATTTTAATCACGGTTAATTACTGGATCCGCATTACATGCTTAATTACAGTTTTTTCTTCTGGAAATTTGATTTCACCAAAAATATGTTATTGATTTTTGTTTTGTATTTAAATGTATGGAGCTCGACTGGTTGTTTTTGAATTATGAAATAAGATTGAAAATTGAATTTGTTAATTGATGCTTCAGCAAAGGGTAGCCTTTTTTTTGGCGTTTAATTTTTTTTTTTTTTAATGAATGGAAGGCATATGCTTATGGTGGCTACTTAATTATCGAGTCACATGCAAGCGGTGGAAGTAACCAGGAAATGTTACCGGATGGTGCCGGATGATTGTCATTTACTTCCGAGGATCCAAGCATCACTCAGTTGAACGGAATTTTGCAAAATTAGACCATGGCTCAGCAATCCTCGCGGCTTCATCGCCTGCTAACTTTATTGGACAGTATCCATATTATTTTCTAACCCTCAGATGGCTACAGATATAATATTATGCTGTATTTATCATTATGTGCTAACTATTTATATGTGTGCACTTAGCTTGCTTCCACATGCCTGTAGAATTGTTCCAATATAAGTTATGGGTTAACTGTTGTTGCACGTATCTACATGATTATTTGGTTTGAGTATTTCTGTATCTTATAGAGTGGAAAGGTATGTATGTATTAACTATGTATTACTAGTCACTATACTTGCATCTGCTATTGAATTTGTAGAATTTCAATCTTCTTCATCTTCCCAACCCGCCCCCGGCTCCCCTGGGCTTTAGCTGGCAAGGATACTCGAAGATTATACTTCAGATGCTTTTTTTCTACTACTAATTTTCTTTCCTTTATTATTTTCATTTTCATTTTATTGGTATGAATTGCCCTTGTGTGGAATGATGCTTTTTCTTTAATGAAACTAAGCTGGTTCCACCCAAGCGACGAGGTTTACTGCAGCCAGGCAGATAGGGGAAATTGCCAAATCACACCCCCAGGACCTGAATTCTCTGCTTAGCAAGGTCGGGTTTAACCACTTAGAATTCTTTAGATTTCAGTACTTGTTTTGACCCTTTATCATGATCTTATCTGACCTTGTGTTCCCATTCTTGTTAATAGTTAATAGCCTAGAATCTATTGCATTGCTGGGTACGGATCATATCATTCAGTTCTTCAACTTTGCATGATATTATGATGTGCTAATGTTTCTCCCATTGTGGTTTGGTTATTTGATTGGATCGTTACCCCCCAGAAAGCTAATATAATTGAACATCCGTCAGATGAAATTTGATATATTAGCTCAAAATGTACTAAGTGAAGTTGATTTTGCTAATAGTGCAGTACAAGTAATTTCCTACGGATTTTGACCTTTCATTTCCAAAAATGCAGGTCTCCCAGTATTTGCGCAGTAAAAAGTGGGATACCAGGGTGGCTGCAGCGCATGCTGTAGGAGCTATTGCTGAGAGTGTTAAACATACATCTTTAACTCAGCTCTCTAGTACTCTTGAAGTGAAAATGTCAGAAGCTGGCATTTCTGGCACCTTCACTGACATTATGGCTTTGCCTAATGGCAATTCTGAAAATGTAGCTGGCACTTCTTTTAGAAGGTTTTTACTTTTTAATTTATTTTTCCTACGATATTCTATGTATTCATGTAAAATTTTGAACACTATGCTTCCCTTTCATTTTCGTGTTCGTACCGCTTGCATAATGACATTGCTCTACTATATTATGAAGGGCCAAAACTTTCTAAGCTATTAAATTATTCCGTTCTTAGGAAATTTTCAACTTCTGCAGTTTTGATCTAAACAAGGTGTTGGAGTTTGGGGCTTTAGTGGCATCCGGTGGACAGGTACTTGCTCTCCATTTCCCCATGACTCAAAAAAGAGAAGAATTTGCCTCTTTGCAAAAGATTTTAACTGTTACATATGAATGGTTGGACATATGTCTTGATTGTAACTGTTAACCTATATTCTGTATACAGACTCTTTAATGCTTATTTTGAATTTGCTTTTACTCATGCAGAATATAATTTCATCTTCTTTCACGTGAATAATTTGCAGAACGTGGATCCAAACATTTATATTTATACTTCTGTTTGGCTGGAGTTTTGCAAACCTTAATATATGAAAAAACTTGGTAAATGTTGTACTGTAACTAGTGAAGAACACCCACTCTGTTTTGATATTTTATGGTGGGTTGTAGCTTGTATCAATATCAGAAGAGACGGAAGATAAATTTACTGTGGCTTTTGGGGCATGAGTTTCTTTATTTTTGATAAATAAATAAAGTTGCATATGTTTCATCTTTCAGGTACATTGAAAATGACTATTTTTTCTACTTGTCTCCAAGATCACTTCATTTGATTTGTCTTCTCTTGTAATGTAGGATAACTAATATTATCACAGTGGATGGGTCTCTCCTTTGGGAAAGATCATCAATAGTTTAGTATCCTGCACTCTTGTTAGTGGAAACCTGATACTTGTGCAAATAACAATGTTTTCTCCGTATTGGGATCATTGATATGAAACTGTGAAAATTTCTCTACTCACTGCTGAGTACTGAGTATTAATGAATTTGAAGTATTATCACACATATTATTGCCTCTCTTCATTCAAATTGCAAATGCCACCCAATATAATTGTAGTTTTAACTTATTCTTATACAAGGCAACTTACAAATTATATGAATTTCTCCCATAAGTTGCTTATTTACTTTAGTTTTCTGTCATGTTTTATAATTGATGATTAATTAATATAGAAGAATTATCATATAATGTGATGTATTTTTTGAAATTGTGAAGTGACTGTAAGCTGGACACCCCATTCCTGCCGATTGTTCTTTGATCTTTGAGAAAGTGTTGCATGCCTTTGATCATTTGTGAAAATTATTTTAAATGATGTATCTCAACTAAAGACTCCCCTCCGTCTGAAATAGATTCCACTTGGCTTTTTCACGCAGATTAAGAATTGTATTTGAAAGATACATTTTGCAATATGTCTTCCTAATTTACCCTTATTAATGAGTAGAATTTAAAATTGATAGTTCTAAGTAAGTATTAAATGAGAGTAAATTAGTAAAATAATGCAAATTGGACGTCTTAATAAAGAAAGAGGACTATATATTTAGGACATCCCAAAAAGGAATAGTGGACTATATAATGGGATGGAGGGAGTATTCCTTAAGTAGAAAATGTATACCCTAAACGCTAAGTAATAGACATCATCTGACCATTTATATGCTCTGAATTTGCTAAGGCAACTATGTAATATCTTAGTGCTTGTCAGGTTTTCCACATGGAAAGACTTATTAACTAATGAACAATACCTGCTGCCTTCTATCTCAACTATGGACTATCGCTTTATCGCTTTCATCCATTCACTTGGCACAAGAAAAAGCTATTCAGTTTTGTTTTGCACTTTAATTTTTCCTGGAAATTTGTGCTGACATAGAACTATTTGTGGGCTATTATCATTGTCCTTAAATTTAAATTGACGACAATTGAACCTCAGAAATATATTATGCTAAAAAGAAAATTTGAATATTAATGGCATCTTCTTGAAATATACCATATCCGTCATTAATTTTCCACTGCTATGACTGGCAAATTCCATCTGTTTATTCGAATATAGTTTCATAATTAAACAGGTGAAATAAAAGAAATTACTAAATGATCGTTATCCCATCAAAAGCTGTGAAGTTTCACTACAACTTCCCAGACTACCACTTGTGTATGTTAATTTCCCCTAAGATGCTTGGGAGCCGATGCCTCAATGAGTAAAGCTTTACAACATACAGGAACTTGGTTTTTGAATTATCTTGTGTTGTATGTAAAATGTCCCATGTGATGATGTGCTAGCATGGCATGTGAACTGGCTGTTAAGGTACCTTCATTTTATGTTTTTGTGGTCCGTTTATGTACTAATTCTATGTGCTAATTCTATGTTCATTTAATTGCTAGTTGTCGGATGGAAACTTCTGCACTGTTTTGAGATAGCCTGTTTTATTTTATTTTTTAAACTGTAGAACATAGAGCTGCAACGATGAATTGGTGCTTTCTGCATTGAGTTTGTAAGCCCATGCTATTTTTCTATTTCTATTTGAAAGTAAAATTGCTGAAACCATTTTTACCCTTACATTGTATGGGGCCCACAGGTAACATGATCTTGTAACACTCATTTTCTGTCATTCCATTTTTGTTTTGAAATGAAAAGAAGAATCTAAAATGGGAAAATACTATGTGACATTGGTTGTACATGTTATGACTCAATGCACCCATCATTTTTTGTCGCATTTCTGGGCTATGTCAGCTTCCTCATATTTGATATCTCTGCTCTGGATTGTAAAACCACTGGTATGGTGAAGTTGCAAGGTTTGCTTCAAAATTGCTTCTATTGGAATGTATCATGTTCTTGAAAGCTGGTTGAACATGGTTGTTCATAGATCGTTTCTTAGTCATGGTAGCAATACATTCTATAATTGTTCCCATTACCTCTTGTGGGAAAATTGTCCCACAAAGTTAAGAAAAAAGTCAAAAAATGTAGAATATAAAATAATATCAAAATAGATGGTCCTTTCCTAATCATGGTAGCAGTCCTTTCTGTAATTTTTCTCATTACTTCTCCCACAGGGGGGAAACTGTATGGTACGAATACGAAATATAACATCAAAATAGATTGATAAAAGAGTGTGCGCACGTGTATGCATCTATTTGTGTGCGTATGTATGTACATATGTATGTTTGTGTGTATGTATGTACAGAATGGCCTTCCATTCCCTTTTACAGAACACTCAAATTTGCTCGGAGAATTTATTAAACCTTATTCCCATGCTCACTTAATTAAGTCTAAGACTGCTTGTTGACTGTAAATTTTGCTACTACGCTGCCTTTGTTGAGTGAAGAGGAATTCCATATTGACGTATTTGTTGAAGGTTATTCTTCATGCAATGTGTGCAAGTTAGATTTAATGTTATGCATTCACCTGATTCTTCCCTTGATTTCATTTTAGGAGATCGGAAGAGCAAATGACAACAGCAAGAATTCAAGGGAAAGATTGGCTCGACAAAAGCAGAATCTTCGGCGTCGATTGGGTCAGTGCGACCACAAAATTTTATAATTAACCCTTTGTTTAAATAATCAGAAATCCTCTTATACTCAATTTTGAGGACACAATGTTACTATGTTGCTGTTAGCGACTTCTCAGTCTCGTGCCTCGACCAATGTCGTCTTTGAAACCTTTAATTGACTGAAATAGTCATGTCCTTTAGAAATTAGCGATTACTGATTCTTCCAGGGTCCATTGTTAACTCTATACTTGGAAATTGGGAATTTCTTCTGTATGGTGTGATCTAGAGAACTTTTCCAAGGAAAAATAGTGCACATGTTTCTCTCCTATAAGCAGTGATATTTATCAGTTCTGCATGTCTTCGAGGTCTGTCAATGTATTCTCTAATTCATAACACAAATATGCAGAATTTAACATTTGCAACTATGAAATTACCTGGAGTTTGTCTTTCATTTCCACTTATGTGCTTTATCATACATTTTGCTAAATGGATATGGCAGTTGACTGATGGTTGTATTGCGTGCATACATTTTATCATATAGGGTGATGTCCTGCTGATTTTCTTCCAGCCAAATTTATTGAGATCTGTGACACTTAAAATGGTGTTTTTTTCTTTATTTCCCATGTATGATACTTCTTATATGCTTGCATGTTCATTTTTCCTAGTTTTCTTCAGAGAGTTTCTGAAACGCTTTGATACAAATATGTTTTTATATTATTTTTCATTTTCATATACAGGGTTAGATGTGTGTGAACAGTTTATGGATGTTAATGATGTGATAAGAGACGAGGACCTGCTTATCCACAAAATTAATCCGTCTGGCAATGGAGCTTCGCTTCAATATTTTTCATCGCGGCCGCTTCGTAATATCCAGCAACTTGTTACGAATATGGTTCCTCCCTCCAGGTCTAGGAGGCCAAGTGCCAGGGAACTGAATCTTCTGAAACGTAAAGCAAAAAGCAATTCAAAGGACCAAACAAAATCATGGTCGAAAGATGGAGATACGGAGGTGCCACAATCACAAGATATGGTTTCACCTAAGGGAGGCGCTTCTCTAGACTCCCCGAGCTCGCACAAGGTAGATTGAAATTGTGACTGGCTCCTTATTTTCACCAAGTAATTTGACATCTAAAGATATATACATGATTATCCGGTGTGAAGAACTTCCATTGGCGACTTGAGAAACACACAAATTTTAGATTTCTATTTATTGATGAATTGGCTATCTACACTTGTCTTTCATTTTCGAAGCAGTTTGTTTACTTTTGTAAAGCATAATCTTGTTGCACTGAGTTATAGCCGTTTGCACTTCTTTACTGGGAAAACTAAGAGCTTGTTTGATCCTCATTATTTGGTGAAATTATAATGAGGAGAGAGGTAGAATGTGTATTGGAAATGTAAAAATGTGTGAAATATGTAGTTGTAATTGAGCAGTTGTCAAATCAGTGGTAGGTAAAATTATAATTTGGAGAAATAAAGAGAATCAAACACCTCTAAGTTTTTGAAGAATCAATGATCCTTCTTTAGCAGAAATCAATAGAAATGCACATATGTGCATATGTCTGTCTGTGATATTTATGATTTAATTGACAAAACTTGCCTTGGATTCAGATATTCAGAACTCAAAGTTCCCCGTATTGTAATGCATACGTGTAAACCCACGAACTTGAGTGCACTCGCCATTTTGAAAATATTGGTTTTATTTTTCTTTGTTTACAGTGATGCTGATGCTGGAATTTTATTTACATTTGACCCTCTATTTCTTAAAGACTTGTTTATAGATAAAAAAATGTTATTTATTTATTATTATTTTTATAGTGATTTTTTGGGAGAGTGTAGTGGAGAAGCACAGAGCGATGATAGAGAAATGTGAAAATAATTTTTTTTATAAAGAATGTGTGGTTGGTCTTAAGGTTTGACTTTTTAAACAGCCTTTCAGTAAATAAAAACCAGAAAGAGCTTTGTAGAACTCCTGCATACTTCATCAGCTTGGGTTTTCACCATAACTCGTGACTAATTATGATTGTTGTTAACAAAGTTGTGGTTTCTTTTTCTTTCTGGATGTTGAGAATCAACATTCTATTGCCTTACATTTTGCATTGTTATCTGATGTTTCTTATGCAGCGTTTTAAGTACTTTTTTATGCAGCATCTCGCAGATGGTGTTTCTGATGAAGACACTTTTGAGAATGATGGAGATGGGGGCTGGCCTTTTCAGTGTTTTGTTGAACAACTCCTTGTTGATATGTTTGATCCTGGTATATAATATTTCTGTCTTTCATGCATTTGAAATTTTTTACAGGAATTTGATTTATCTAGTTTCTTATTCTTAGTTTGGGAGGTTCGCCATGGCAGTATCATGGCCTTCAGAGAGATATTGACATATCAAGGTGCTAGTGCTGGAATTTTGTCTGAGATGAGCGGCAATTCAGCATCAGTTTCATATTTAAAAGTTAAAGATGAAAAAACTGTTAAAAGAGAGAGGGAACTTGATTTGAATCTACAAGTTTCTTCAGAAGCTTCAGAGCCAGTTTTGAAGAAACAAAAGTTGGAAAGTGTATTGTGCCCAACGACAGAGACAGTGACCTCGGCCTGTACTGATGGTGACTTGGATGGCTGTAGAAAAGTTGATGATCGACAAAATGAGCCTCCTATGCAACTTAATGAAGAAATTAATGTTAGTTCTGTTAAGACGGAACCTGAACCTCATAGTGATGGTATATACCATTCTAGCATCCCTCTCTCGGAAGCGAGTTTTATGGAAGACAAGGATTCCATACAGAAGAACATACTTGAAAATCCCACTGAAAATGCTGAGCTGATGAACTTGGTTAAACTTGCTAGAGATTCCTGGCTAAGAAATTCTGAATTTCTGCAAGATTGTGCAATTCGTTTCTTGTGTGTCTTGTCATTGGACCGGTATGATCTTGTTTAAAATTACATATGAGTTTTAACATTCATTTATTTTAACATTCCTACAGGCGTATATCACTATAACGTCATTCATTTTGTTTAAGCTTAAATTCGAGTTGACTTTATTCCGTAAATTGTCTTCCTACCCAGCATCTTGTTGACTCTTGAGTGATATTAATACTACAATGTTTTAATGAAAATATAAATCTCATCGTAATATTTCTTATCTGTTGTTGAATATATACTACCAATGCAGTTTTGGAGACTATGTCTCTGATCAGGTTGTTGCGCCCGTCAGGGAAACCTGTGCACAAGCATTAGGTGCTGTGCTGAAGTACATGCACCCTATATTAGTAAAAGAGACCTTGAACATTTTGTTGCTGATGCAGGTAAATATTGAGTTGGAATCCTTTCACACTGTAGAAGAGGAAAGGCCTTTTAAGGACAAACCTTTCTCTGCTTTTACAATATCTTTTTAATTAGCTTCTCTGCTTCTTTCAGCGTAGACCGGAATGGGAGATCCGTCATGGGAGTCTTTTGGGTATTAAGTATTTAATTGCCGTGCGGCAGGCCGATCTTGTTTGATGCAATATATCTACTGATTTCTGTTGTGTGATTTTTGTATAAAGTTTTCGTTTGCAATAGTTCTACTTGTGTTTGGTTACTCAGATTTACCTGTGTCTTTTCTTTTGGCTGATGGATCCTTGACTGTAAGGGAATATCTTTAGAACTTAAGTGGAAAAATCTATCTTTCCAACTTCGACCCTTTTTTTGTTAATGAAACTTGGGAGTATTAAATTTTAGAATACCTCTCTTTGCAACAAAAACAAGCATAACTTTTTTCAGCTTATGAATTCTGATTGTGCTTGTGGATGTCCATTTTTGAGAAGGTTTCCAATATCTTCTATCAATCATGGTGGTCTGATTTTATTGATAAGTTCTCTGTCCATTCTATAGTTTTGGTAGTTCCAGCATTCTGATATTTGCTATTGGCATACCCTGTTAAAAACAGGAGATGCTTCATGATTTGCTTAGCTATGTTCTGCCTGCCTGTAAGACTGGCCTTGAAGATCCTGATGATGATGTGAGAGCTGTTGCTGCTGACGCATTAATACCAACTGCACCTGCCATTGTTTCATTGAATGGTTCAATCTTGCATTCCATTGTCATGCTGCTTTGGGACATCTTGCTTGACCTGGATGATCTGAGTCCATCAACCAGCAGGTACTTCTTCATCACTTATTTTTTCTCCTTAGTTATGGAGTCTCCTTGAACATGGTATTGCAGATGCCACTCTTTTCTTCTTCCTTCTTGTCCAAGTTCTAGTTTTTTGATCATATAGATGATATCGATTTTAATAGGATATTTAGTATTGGCTTATTATATACCTTGGATATTTATGGAACTGTTGTTAGTGGTTCCTTTTTTATGTCCGTCAGTAATTGAATTGATTGGTATTCCATGATTTTCAGCAACTTATTCATCTATCAGCTCCAGTGTGATATTGCATATCGAATTTCGATCACTAATTTGGCACCTTCTCTTTGTTTACCTAGATAATCTCATAATGTAATGCTTTTCCGGAAATGATGCTAAAAAAAAAATAATAATAATAATAATAATAATTTTGCGAAGACAATCTCTAACATCACACAGTACATTTTGCATGCTTGGCTTAAGAATTTTTAATGTTGAAATGTGTGCCCACAGTGGTTGTAAGAAAATAAATTGAATTATTTTATTTGCATGGCCCCTTTATTGCTGCTTTCATTTACATAAGCATTAAATAATTGTCAAAACCTGGTGGCATAATTGGTAAAGAAAACTACTTTAACCGATGCCTGACCTGGGCCCATGCCAGCTGCGAACCCTTTTACTAAGACAAATGAACTTTGACTTCATTTTAGCTGAAATGAACAAGCTAATAAATTCTTCTGCAAGTTTTCTGAAAATGATGATCATTATGAAATCATAATGAGAATGAAATCCCCTTCAAATAATAGTATTCTTTTCATTCGATCTTTACAAATTCCAAACCAGGCGTGAAATGAAGAGGAGATGCCTGAGAATGCTGTCTCTTTGGACTGCTCTTATTTGGGCACCTAGAAGCATTGTTCAAAGAAATTTGGTTATTTTCCTGATATATAATTTGTCCATATCGTCTTATTGCACTTCTTAGTCTGACGTACCTAGTAGCTGATTTTCTTTCTGATCAGTTTGGCGTTCATATCTGGGACTCAGCTTTCTGTTTCTGGTGGGGAAGAGGCGGGGCAGAAACAATCAATGAAAAACTTTTGAAGTCTTTCTTTTTTAAATTTATTTTTTGAGACTTGAATATATGTGGCATAGTGCAATTGCGTTGTATCAATTTAAATTAAGATATTCAATATTTTCAATTTTTACTTTACCTTTTACCTATTCTGTTGAGAATTTATTTTGATGCTCTTTTTTTCTTTCTTGCTTTTCGTTTTTCTTTGGTTGGTTGTGTGGGGGGTGGGAGTTGGGGTGATATCCCTTGATTAAACTCTTCAGCCTTCACTAGTTACAAAATTTGAGCTCACAGAAATTTGATCATTTGAGCTGGTAATCGGTTGCACTGGCAGTAACTTACAACTCATCATTGAGCTTCCCTTTTTTGCATTTCAGTATAAGTTGGCTATGAACTGTTACTTGAACCCATACTAGTTCTCTACTTCTGTTTTGAAACAGAAATAATATGAATGGAAATGAGTGATGTTGAGTTGTATAATATTCGTTGGTCTGACAAAATATGTGGATGAAAACAGATTCACCAATTTATGCTTCCCCCTTTTTTTTTTAAAGTTAGAATAGAAAAGTAACATGGACGTAGGATTCTGGTTGCATGACCAAGTTCTATACCACAAAATCCTTACATCTCTAATAAAACAAGGTGATTTGTTCTGGATGTGGCAAAAAAAGGTGGAGGATGGAGAGAAGACATCTTCAGTTGGGGCTGTGGTTTGCAAAAATAGTTTTACAAAAATTATTTGCTTAGGAAGAGATAGAACGGAGAGATAGGGTGCAGAAATTAAATATGTGATCTAGAGGGTGCACTATACTCTTCCACTTTTTTTTTTTAGTGCCATGTAAGATTGTTGTGTCTTGCTAAATTTTCAGAATCCATGGTTCTGTAGGAGATGCTCTTTTATTTTGTTCTTCCACAGTAATAATTGTTATAACATCCTAAAGATTTTTTTTTTTTTTTTTTGTGTGAATATTTCCTGATTAGCATTTTGTTTTTGCAGCGTAATGAATCTATTGGCAGAAATTTATTCTCAGGAGGAGATGATTCCAAAGACATTCGGCAGCTTGGGAGAGAAATTGGATCTGGACCTCAATGAAATTGGACAAATGGATGATCTTGGAGAAGGAGTAAGATCTCCAGAAAACCCCTACATGTTAGCAAATCTGGCGCCAAGACTATGGCCTTTTATGAGACATAGTATCAGTTCAGTTCGTTTGTCTGCTATTCGCACATTGGTATTCTCTTTTTTTATTGCTTTTCATTATGATTTGTGCTAACATATACCCATTTGCTTGTTATTATGCTTTTCATCTAAGTTGCTTTTTACACAATGTCTTGGTCTGAGTATCTGCTTTTATTTGTTAACTTTGATGAAAGAAAATTTGAAGTAGATGAAAACTCTCTTTCAGGAACGCTTACTTGAAGCTGGTCACAAGAAAAGCATTGCTGATGCATCTAGTTCATTGTGGCCTTCTTTTATCGTTGGTGATACCCTCAGGATTGTTTTTCAGAACTTGCTGCTTGAATCAAACGAGGAAATACTGCAGTGCTCGGAGAGAGTATGGAAGCTCTTACTCCAGGTATGTTTCTTGCTACAGCAGCGCATGCTGAACAACTTGTCTTGTTTTGATATTGTCAAAGTAATGGTATCATTAAAGGAATTGAAACAGTAAGTGAAGGATCAGATACAAGCTTTATACATGTAGTGAAACTATACCCGCTTGCAGATGTAACATATCCTAAAAGGAAATCAAATCAAATGGTAATTAAAAGATCATACTCAGGCTTCATACGTTTGGTAAAAATATCTGCTTGCAGTATATTTGCTATTTCTCATAAATATCTTTCTTAGAGAATTGAGTTTCTGTTCAATTTAGTTGTTGATTTGATTTACCTATTTGTCTACCGACGTATTTAGTTTTCATATGATAAATTATATCATGTTGAACTACAAGACATGTTTGAATATCTTTTCTGTATGTATTTTTCTTTTGGTCAAGGATTATGCTCTACTTTGTTGGTCATTTATGGAATGGACTACAGAGCATGTCTGGTTGTGACTCTTTCTTAATTCATCTTGTGTGTTTGCTAAAATTCTCTTCTAAATGGTGGCAGTGCCAAGTGGAGGACTTGGATAGTGCTGCAAAATCGTACTTCTCTTCTTGGATAGAGCTAGTGACGACTCCATATGGCTCACCACTTGATGCTACCAAAATGTTTTGGCCTGTTTCCTTGCCTCGTAAAAGTCACTTTAAAGCTGCAGCCAAAATGAGAGCTGTGAAGCCTGAAAACGATAATTTCAAAGGAAAACTTTTGGAGTCTGTAGATGGTACCTCAATGGAGAAAAACGGAGATGCTTCTGTCGTCCCTGGTAAGATAGTTGTTGGTGCTGATGTGGATATTTCAGTAACCTATACAAGAGTAGTTACAGCAACTGCTTTGGGCCTTATGATTTCCAAGTTAAATGGTGCATCCTTACAATGCGTGGTTGATGCTTTATGGAAGGGACTCACTTCTTTATCTGGAGTCCAGCGGCAGGTATAGTAATTGATTAAGGAATATAATCAATGGCATGTGTCCCTTTCATGTTCTAAAACGTGTTCAAGTTACTTATATATATTTAATTGTCAATATCTTTATACAGGTAGCTTCTATGGTTCTTATATCTTGGTTCAAAGAATTAAAGGATAATTTGAAGTCCGATGAAGTTATTGCTAGGCATTCAAGTAACTTCAGGAACTGCTTACTGGATTTATTAGCTTGCACTAACCCTGCGTTTCCTACAAAAGATTCGCCTCTACCTTATGCTGAACTGTCAAGAACATATGCTAAAATGCGGAATGAGGCCAGCCAGTTGTATAATGCGATGGAGGCATCTGGCATGTGTAATGATATTTTGTCATCCATCAAAGTTAATTTTGAGAATTTGACTGCAGATGATGCTATCAGTTTCGCATCGCAACTTCTCTTTGTAAGTAGTGAGGCGTCTGGGCCAGAGTCAAGTGCAAGGAATCTTTTTGAAGAGTTGGAGTCTTTGAAACAAAAACTTTTGACCACTGCTGGATATCTGAAATGTGTCCAGGTATTCTTTTAGCTGCAGTGCAAAAGGGCATGATAAATAGCATATACAAAGTTTTATTTTTTGTTCACTTTACCGGATTTTTGGATTTTTCTTCGTTCTAATTTATTTTTATTTTCTTCATTTTTATTTTTGTTTTCTTTTCCCTGACTTTACTGAAGTCGTTATGACATCTGTTCTTTCGCTATTGTTGGATAATATTTATGCTTGTCCTAATGTTTACATCAAATATGGGCAATTCGCAGAATAATTTGCATCTCACAGTCTCGGCTTTAATGGCTGCTGCGAGTGTTTGGATGTCAGAGCTTCCCTCAAAACTTAATCCCATTATTTTACCTTTGATGGCTTCTGTCAAAAGGGAACAGGTAAGATAGTCAAAACTACTTTATATTTGTCTCGAAGCACCTTCATTCTGTTATTATGAGTCACATCACTTTTGTAGGATGAGATACTGCAAAATAAGGCGGCTGAAGGCCTTGCGGAGCTTATATATCACTGTATTGAACGCAAGCCTGGACCAAATGACAAGCTAATTAAGAATATTTGTAGTTTGACATGCATGGATCCTCGTGAAACTCCACAAGCTGGAGTTTTAAGTTCTGTTGAAGTAATTGAAGACCAAGATCTCCTATCATTCGGAAGTAGTAGCAGCAGCAGACAAAAATCCAAGGTTCATATGCTTTCACCTGGTGAAGACTGCTCAAGGGTTGAGGGCTTCATTAGCAGACGTGGGTCTGAACTTGCCTTGAAACATTTGTGTCTGAAATTTGGTGGTTCATTGTTTGAGAAACTTCCAAAGATATGGCACTGTCTTGTGGAATTCCTTAAGCCTTGTACCACTGAAGGCCTGACTGCAGAAGATGAGAAACTAATAGATCAAGCTATTGAGTCCATAAGAGATCCTCAGATTTTAATAAACAATATTCAGGTAAGAGCTTTGAATTTTTGCTGTAATATTTTTAGGGTGGCATATGCTAGATGATATGCTTTAGTGGCAAGTATTTGTATCCAACCAGAAAAATGATCATAACTTTGTTGGTTTTTTAACATTACAACCATCATTTTCATGGGGGTTGGGGCGACTATCACCAATGAAATGTGTTTACTATTGAATGATTTTATTTTATTATACTTTGATGACATAAAACTATTATTGCTTAATTGTTTTCCTACTCTTTTGAGCCGAGGCAGGTGGTTCGTTCTATTGCTCCGTTACTGGATGAGACGTTGAGACTGAAGCTGCTCACTCTTCTACCATGCATTTTCAGATGTGTTCGCCATTCTCACATCGCTGTAAGATTATCTGCATCTAGATGTGTCACAGCAATTGCCCGATCAATGACTATGGATGTCATGGGTGCCGTAATAGAGAATGTTGTTCCAATGTTAGGAGATATGACATCCGTATATGGTAGACAAGGAGCTGGCATGCTTGTTAGTTTGCTTGTTCAGGGATTGGGATTGGAACTTGTCCCTTATGCTCCTTTGTTAGTTGTTCCACTTCTTAAGTGCATGGGTGATTGTGATCATTCTGTCAGACAGAGTGTAACACATAGTTTTGCAGCGCTCGTACCTCTTCTTCCCTTAGCACGTGGTGTCCCCCCACCTGTTGCCCTGACTGAGCGTTTGTCTAGGAATAAAGAAGATGCACAGTTCTTGGAGCAACTAGTTGACAACTCCCACATTGATGACTATAAACTCTCATTGGAATTAAAAGTGACTTTGAGAAGGTAATTTCTCTCTAGTACTGTAGATAGAGTTGAACGTGCCATATCAAGATTCCAAGTTGATAATCTAGAACTAGTACTTTATTGTAATCCTTACCTCACAGTTAATCTAAATTTGTCTTTCAAAATGCTGTATATGCGATTTGCAAGATTTATGGCCCATTTCTCACCGTGATCTTTCTCTGAAAACCCCCCTTTTCTCCCCACAAAACAATTATCCAGTCTCGTCTGATTTTGTTTGAAAATGGTATCTGAGGCTTAAATTAAACACCTGTCAGGAATTATGAAACTTGATGGCCTTTGCTGTGAAGCGTGTAAATATCATGGTGGGACACTCTGGGTAGAGGACATTTTTAACCATGTATATCATCATGTTAAAAAGTGCTGATAAGTTGCGAGCATGTTGATTTGAGGTTTAGAGCTTGTTTGATGCTCTTTATTTTACCAATTTATAATTTTACCTACCACTGATTTGATATTTGATTTGATAACTATTCAATTACAACCACATATTTTCCACCTTTTTACATTCCCAATACACATGACCTCTCTCCTCATTATAAATTCTCCACATTTTGACGAATAAAGAGCATCAAACAAGCTCTTATCCTATAGGTTGAAAATGAAATGTGCTGTTATGAAAATTTCAGCCTGCTAAGTGTAAAATACACGGTGGAAATATAGAATGAGAAATGATATTTGATACTGCAGGAGAATGATTCATTGAGAATTACACTCAGGGTGTGGGGTAATCATTTTAAGGAGTTAATTAATAAACCACCCAAAAAAAAAAAAAAAGAAACCTCAAAACGGTGAAATCGTATATTTGTGACTTGTTGAGAAATTATGAATGCCTGTTTGCACTAGCATGCTTCTTCTATACAGCTTCCAAAGCCTTGGATAAAGACGTTTGTACTTGTGTTTCGACCAGTGTTACATACTTACTGTAAACATATACTGAGATGTGGTTCGATAGTCTATCTGTCAAGTAATCAAAATCTCAAGTTGGAAAGGTATCTTAGCTCTCTTTTTCAAAGAAATCACTGGCCTTGATTTTTTTCTATAGATCTTAACTCTTCTTTCTTGACTGTCTTCACATCATATAATAGAAGATATTGACCTTGGTGGTGTGTACATCTTTATAACAAAATGGAATTGAAGATGGTAGAAGATATTGACCTAGGTGGTTTGACTGTCTCATTGCTAATTGGATGCAGATTGATCCTTTTGTGTTTTCAGGTATCAACAGGAAGGCATAAACTGGCTAGCATTTCTAAAAAGATTTAATCTTCATGGCATCTTATGTGATGATATGGGTCTTGGTAAAACCCTTCAATCATCGGCGATCGTAGCATCTGATATAGCAGAGCACATTGCTGCAAATAATGCCAAGGATCTACCCCCATCATTAATAGTGTGTCCATCAACGCTTGTTGGCCACTGGATCTATGAGATAGAGAAATTTATAGATTCCTCTCTTTTAACAACACTTCAATACATTGGTTCTGCTCAAGATCGCTCGTCTCTTCAGCCACAATTTGACAAGCACAATGTGATTGTCACATCATATGATGTAGTCCGCAAAGATATTGATTATCTCAGCCAGCTTTCCTGGAACTACTGTATCTTGGACGAGGGACATATTATAAAGAATTCAAAGTCCAAAGTTACAGTTGCCGTGAAACAATTGAAGGCTAGGCACCGCCTGATACTCAGTGGGACCCCGATCCAGGTTTATTATCGAATTGAGCTTTAGTTGGCAGATTAAGCTTGTGTACCTTGCATGACAATACTTCTACCTGTGGTTGCAGAACAATGTTTTGGATCTCTGGTCTCTTTTTGACTTTCTCATGCCAGGTTTTCTCGGAACTGAGAGACAAGTACGTGATGTAGCCTTTCTTTTCCATATTATATTATGCTGTTTCAGTAACTTCGTCAAATATTTCTGCCTAATTTGATTGTCGCTGCCAAGAGCACTCTCATTCTCATCTTTTCCCATCTCTTTTCTTTTATCTCTTAAGTTTTTTCAGCTATTAATATTTTTCTAGTGTGCATTGAAGGAATCAAAAATCTAGAACTCTTTTAAGGGATATGATTCTATTCAATGTTGTCATGCTGCTGATTGATTTGCTGGAATGCCGAAATTCATTTATGAGAACTATGCAGCTAATTCAGCTTACCAGCATAACTATGCAAAGCATATTCTAATTAGACAACAGTAGAAGTGCATAATAATTTTCACGATTTCTTTGTGCCCATGTGGAAATCCCTATGCACGGGAGAAACTTGTAACCGTATCCCTATTCTTAAGGGCCCCCATAATGTAAACACCTTAAGACCTTCTATTTTGCTCATGCATGTATGCATGTTACCACATATTTAATGGCAACAAAAGTTCATATTTGTTAAGAGGTTTCATTTGTGATATGAGAAAGGTGATTGCTCAATCATGGGTCAGAGGCATGCTTATTGGTTCTCTTTTACACAATTAAAATACCGTAAAGGTCATGCAGTTTTGTTGCCGATTTTCAGAATTAATATTTGAGAAAGTTAACAGTCAAAGGCTCATATCTTTACTGCTAGCCGCTGATAAAAATAAAATTTAAATGTAGATGTCCTCTCTATAACTTTTTGATGAGGCTTTTCAACATGCTAACAAATAAAAGTCTTGATTTCAAGTTTCTTGCGATCCATTTATGCAAATCTTACATGTGATACCCCTATGAGGAGAAAAATGACAGGCTTACATGTGATACCCCTATGAGGAGAAAAATGACAGGCTTACATGTCACTGGTCTTATTCAATTCATAATGTAGATGAATAAATTTCTACTCTTGACTCTTCCTAATAACACAAGCATTCAGGCATGCTGGAGAACATTCCGTAATTACTTGCACATTTTGAAACCATAGATTAGGAATCTAATGACAAATCCTCTCCTACTTAAACAGTTTCAAGCCACTTATGGGAAGCCACTGCTAGCTGCCAGGGATCCCAAATGTTCAGCTAAGGATGCGGAAGCAGGTGCACTTGCCATGGAAGCTCTGCACAAGCAGGTGCTTGCTTAAATCTTTGGTATTCTTTGATTTTATTTTATTTTATTTTTTAATATCTATTGACATTTTTGTGTGGACCTTTAGTTTTTCTTTATGAGACGATTGGATTAACAATTTTCCTCTGATAGGCTATGCCTTTCCTCTTGCGCCGTACCAAAGACGAAGTTTTGTCTGATTTACCGCCGAAGATCATTCAGGACAGGTATTGTGACCTCAGTCCTGTACAGTTGAAGTTGTATGAACAATTTTCTGGTTCACATGTTAGAAAAGAAATTTCTAGTATGGTTGAGACAAATGAAGATAAAGGAGAGGGACCGAAAGCATCTTCTCATGTTTTCCAGGTAAGTGGGTAAATTATTGTGAATCGTGGCCAATACATTATCTTTTGTCGTCTAATGACTCTTCTTTATGTTTTAGGCACTTCAATACTTGTTAAAACTTTGTAGTCATCCGTTGCTTGTCCTTGGTGAAAATATCCCAGAGTCTCTCTTACCTCCTCTGTCAGAACTCTTTCCTGCTAATTCATGCATAGCTTCAGAACTACACAAATTGCACCATTCGCCCAAACTTGTTGCCCTTCTGGAGATACTGGAAGAATGTGGTATAGGTGTGGAGGCATCAGGTTCTGAAGGCACCATTAGTATTGGACAGCATCGAGTTCTCATATTTGCACAGCATAAGGCAAGTTTTCCTTCATCTTGTTCTTAAAAGTTTCTTGTGTCTGTCAGGAGGGAATTCTTGCTATTGTCTGTCCCGCTTACAGTTGTGAAATTTTTAATATTCCATATGCTTTGCTCTTTTATTTATTTATATACTGTAACCATTTATGCAGGCCTTTTTGGACATTATTGAAAAAGATTTGTTTCAAGCGCATATGAAAACGTGAGTGTTTATTGTTTTACGCAGACAACACATAGACAGGGATGTATTAAGCTGCATTTAGTTATAATAATACATTCCATTTTTCTAGCCAACAGAAATAACAGTACGGCATTATTCTTTTCCGATAGCTGTTTTTTCATCTTCTGAGATAGGCGGTGGTAATATTGGAGTCTGCTCTAAATGGCATGGATTTTCTGCCAATGCAGAGGCGCCTTTCCCTTTAATTTTTTCATGTCATTTAATGATATGCGGTTATACTTGCTTTCAATTCTGTAATTTTCTTGCTAGTACATATGTTTTATTTTTGAGGTCACTGAGTTTGGTTGCTTCTTATTTTTAAGTGTCACATATTTGCGGTTGGATGGATCTGTTCAACCAGAGAAGCGCTTTGAAATTGTAAAAGCCTTCAACTCAGACCCTACAATTGATGTTCTGCTGCTCACAACTCATGGTATCACCCTCTTTTAGATTTTCCTTTTTGGGTATTTTTTCAGCCATAAAGTTACTTTTCTGTAACTTGAATCTTATAATGCATAATTGCAGTTGGTGGTCTGGGTTTGAACCTGACGTCAGCGGACACCCTGGTTTTCGTGGAGCATGACTGGAATCCCATGCGAGATCACCAGGTATGGAATGTTTCTATGGCTTGATCTGGAAATGCTTAGGAACTTTTTACGGTTAAGGGTAGTCTTTTTCATTTCAGACACGAGAAATCAGAAAGCAACCGCTTGGGAAATTTTTGTTAGGGAAAATTGTCACTGCTGTGAATAATATATCAATATTAGTATCACGAACGTCAATCATTACTCCAAAGATCTTCCACTCTAAGAGACTTTTTCGTAAAATGGAAAGACATTCATTACAAACAGGGCCATTACATCATATAAATTGATTGGAAGAAATAACTGTAAAGATGGCCTCTGCGTATTTCTTTAGATTGTATTTTCTACGTTATGTTAAGGTGCATTGTTTCAATGGTGTTAAATGCATTTTCTGATCTCACTGGGTCTCTGGCTAATAGACGCTGATGATATGGAAGTGTTAAGAGAGTAATTTCCACTTAATAGTAATATTATTATTTTTTTATTTTTTGATATAATATCCTTTTCCATCGGGTTATGAGTAAAGAGGGAGTTGGAGACATGCAACTGTTTCCTGGAAGTCAAATGTCTGTATTACGCTTGAAGGAGTGAATTATGCTTCTGACATACTTGCAGGCAATGGACAGAGCACATAGATTAGGTCAACGGAGAGTCGTCAATGTTCACCGTCTCATTATGCGAGGCACCTTGGAAGAAAAAGTGATGAGCCTCCAAAGGTTCAAAGTGTCCATTGCTAATGCAGTCATCAATGCAGATAATGCAAGTATGAATACAATGAATACAGACCAGTTACTGGATCTATTTACATCTGCAGATGGCAAAAAGGTATTTGCTCACTTCACTTTTCCATTTACCAAGTATTTACGAATCGCAAACTTTTAGTTAACATGCAACTTGATCTTATTTTGCTCAGTTTCAAGATATGATCCGGGGGCTTTTAGTCATTTCCTGTGAATAAATTTCGTGTATATATATGTTCTTCAGGGCACAAGAAAAGCAATACAGTCTAATGAAAATGTTGATGGGGATAAAAAATTACCGAGCAGAGGCAAGGGTCTTAAGGCCATTCTTGGTGGACTAGAGGAGCTTTGGGATCAATCACAGTACACTGAAGAGTACAACCTAAGCCAGTTTTTAGCAAAGCTAAATGGTTGAATCAAGCATGGGATGTCATAACTCATAATCTTGGAGAATTTTGGTCAAGTATGCAAAATAATACAACCATGTGGAAGAGATTAGCTGCACTATAGCCATCCACAATGTACAAAAGTGTATATTCATCGCATAATGTCGCGTCTCCAATTTTGACTACTAGTGTAGTTCTCGGTACCCATCCTCTTCGTTTCTCAATTTGTCTTTACGATTATTTCCATACATGCATTACCATATGCAGGAGGTGATTCGTAGCTGGTCGAGTGAGTATGACTGAGCAAGAGAATCTACATGTAACTCAGGAAGGGGACAAACATGTAAAGTTTTGAATATTGTAGATACATTTCAGATATTCCTGAGTTTTCAAAGCCAATTATAATTCAAGACAGTTTTTTATTTAATTTTTTATATATCACAACGCCGTTTCTCTTTTATTTGATGATTTTGCGGAATGACCTGCTTTGAGTTGTTATTCCATCTTGTATCCTAATTCCGTAATTAAAGTGATTCTTGGATGATTGGGATGTAATGAAGATTTCGTTAATAGAATTTCATATATATGTTGATGTTGATTAAACATGTTTGGTGTATATACTTTGTTAAATTCATTGAGTACTTACTCTTAATAATAGCTCTGCTAATTATCTTTCAATTTGAGGAAAAAGTTATATATATATATATATATATAAATATGAAATTAGCAATTATCTTACACTAATAAATCATACTAGATTCAATCAAATAAATAAATAAATCAGACTAAAAGCCCCAAATACAGAGCGCTGACACGAGTTTACCTTAACTCTATAGTTTTCTTGCTTTTTAATTTTTGAGTGCATTTGGCTGACGAAATGAAGCTGGGCTGAAAAGAAAAGAGAAAAAAAAATGTTACATTTTAGAAAAGACGACATAAAATAAAGACGTAAAGCTCACCAGACTATTACTACATATAAAAAATATTCTGCATCTAGTAGTGCTACAATACAAACGTACCCGCAACGTTGTGGAACGGTCCAAGACAATGGCTCGGAATACTTTAAATTTGGTGGCAAATCCATATATTTTGTCCAATCTTGAAGCAAAATCTTCACACGAATTTTGTTGTCCAAACCAGCACAGCAATTGGCATGCATTGTGCATACTAAATTCAAGTCTCTGCTGGGCCGACAGAATCCTCCAAAATAAGTTGTGTCCAAGAACTTGATCTTCAGACCAATCTTTCTAACGAAAGGATCATACTTTATAATGTCAAGTACATCTTGATCATGTTTTCCTGGATACTCTTTTCTTGATTTGTACCAGAATTTGTAGAATTGGATTGTCTTATTGCTTGATCTTACATAGTTGAAACCTCCATTAGGTTTATTCTTCAGGTACCAGGGATTGCCCTTATATCTGTCACACGAAATCTGGAAATCAGAGTCGAAGGAAAAATGAGGAAGTGGATTTCGGAACCACATAATATCTGCATCCTGCACCAAAGAAGGAACAGAAGGAAAATAAATAAATAATTAAATAAATAAATAAATAATAAAAGAATGAAAACAAGTGCATGGCAATGATCACAAAACAAAAACCTCAAGAGTAGAATTGTGAGAACAACATACTGAGAAAATGAAGTTGAATCCCATGTCTAGGACAATGCGCAAATAATCGATCCTTCTCCATATCATCTTCAGGTAGTCGGGGGCCATGAAATGAGCCTCACTAGACAAATTGATGCCTTCAGTTTTCAGAAAGTAACAATTTGAGTGTAGTTCCAAACAACGAGCATATGCCTTCTGATCCAATGCAGCAACCACCAGATGTTTAAGAAGCCAAAGAGATCGGATTCCCAATTCTGAAGCTCTCAAGAAAGAGATCAAATATGGAATCTGGTTCAGCCCATGCTCCATTTAGAGTTGTTATAATCACTGTTTTGTTTGGCATTGCTGCCCTTTTCAATACTCCCTCCAACTCATTATCTTCATTGCTCTAACACATGCAGACCAGTAAATATGATCAGTCATCAACACATCACTGCATAATATAATAATTAAAGCTCGTGTGAAGCGCTTTTGAACAGTCAAAAACAGCTTTTTAGATCCCGTGTAAGTTTCTTTTGAGCCTATTTGGATAACTTTTTGAAAGTAATCTCTTTGCTAATTATAAATAATAGCTTTGAAAGGAAGGTGATCTCAAATATTAAGCGTTTTTTCAATATGTTGGCTGTAGTTTCAGCAAAATAGGCCCCAAAATCTGATGCCAATGAAGAAAAAAACAATGATATAGATAAAATACGGCAGGGGAACACGGGCAACAAGGTGAAGAAGAAATGTAAAGAGAGAGATTGATTTTCTTGTCTGAAATTTTTCATTACAGCAACAGTACATTACAACAGCACTTAAAAGAGATATTTTGGACACACAATAACACTTAACCTCAGCCATACATACAAGTGTCCTCTTTACAACTCTTGATTGCACGAAAAACAGAAATCAGAAGTTGAAGTTATCTCAAACAGTTCTTAAATCTCCCTCAAACTCTGAAAGTGAAGGGAGCCTAATTCGGGAAAATGATTGACCTTAAATATGTTTGAAAATAGTAATCAATTCACAAGGGCTTAAAAACTAAAATATTGATGTTCATGTACATATTGGTATTCGTCCTATTTCTCTAGCCAAGATTCAACTTTCGACATATAAAACCCAAAAAATCAAAGCATTAATTCTATGGTGGTTGTGCTTTAATGATTACAGTTAAGAATATAAATCCTTCCAAACATAGTCAACTTACTGAGGTTTTTGATATGTTTCTATGAACATATCCACGAGGCAAGGAGAATGAATATAGGGATATTGGACTATACTGAACAGTATAAATGAGGCAAGCTAGAGAGACCATGGCAAACAGTATTACAGCCCTGAGGACCTGATTGCCAAAAGAACGTTGTTGCCTTTTGCGGATACCGATGACTTAACGTTGCCGTTGCCGTTGCCGGCTATGCTTCCAACATCTGAATCCATTAATATATGAGGAATATGTAAAGCACTGATCATTTAGGACCCTATATAATATATATATATATATATATTCACATCTTCTTCTATATTTTGTATCAATATGTATAACAAGTTGGCAGATTCTCTCCGTACATTTTTTTTGACTAATTAATATGCATATCCTTGCATGATCAAAAGGAAGCCCTTAAATATATTCGATAAATATATGAACACGACTGAACTTAATATTCTAATATGATTAAGCTGATGGGGAAAACGATGTTGTTATTGTTTATAGACAGGTGATCAATATCTTTGATTTTGAGGGAGAAAGAGGGATCCTTGAGTTGAAAGAGATATATCGACGTATATTATAATGTATGGCAATATCAAGTCGACTGTAGAGGATATCAGGATACAGTAGAGGATACCCATTTATGTATCAAAAAGTCAACTCTATGCTCTAATTAGGGAAGAATCTAATCGATCATGTATAAGGAGCAAATTAATTGGTCTTAGAAATTGATGTTGAGATTGATTATAGAAATAGACTCAGAAATCTTCACTGATTCTGAGATTTCCGTTGTACATAAAATTTTCTTGAAAAGCATCGTCGTGGGACAGTCCAAGGTATTATTTTCTTGAACTTGTCATCACCTGGTAATGACATGTAATTCTTCCAATCATCAATCACCATTTTAAGATCATGAATTTTGTTATCTAAACCAATGCAACAATTTGCATGCATTGTGCACACAAGATTAAGGTCTTTGCTGGGTTCACAAAACCCACCAAAATAAGCTGTGTCAAGAAACCTAATCTCCAATCCAATCTTTTGAATGAAGGGGTCGAATTTTATCATGTTAAGGACATCTTGATCATGTTTTCCTGGGAATTTGTCTTTTGATTTGTACCAGAACTTGTAAAACTGGATTGTCTGGTTGTTGGATTTGACATAATTGAAACCACCATTAGGCGAGTTCTTCAGATTGGTCGAGTTGAACCAATAGTGATCACATGCGATTTGGAAATCGCCATCTGAAAAAAATCGATGAAACGGGTTCCTCAACCACATTACATCGGCATCCTGGATATCGAATCAAGAGAGAGATAAGTAATCAACAACTTCGGAGTTTGTATATTGAGTTTGAACTTTTATAGATGGTACGTACGGATATAAAAAGTTAAGAAATAATGAATAATGTAACAATGTACACGATAAAACCAAGAGATTACATACCGTGAAAACAAAGTTGTACCCAATCTCAAGAACCTCAATCAAGAACAGGATCCTTCTCCACATCATCTTCAAGTAATCTTTGGTCATGAAGAAGGATTCACCAGAGAAGTCGACTTCCTCGGTTTTGAGGGCAAGACAGTGTTTATGGACTGCTAAGCAATGAGAATAAGCCTTTTCATCCAAGGCTACAACAAGTACATGTTTCAAAAGATGTTGTGTTTGATTTCCAATCGCAAAACTTTCAAGAAATAAATCGAATATGGAGTTTGGTTCTGTCCATGCTGCATTTACAGTGGTTATGATTACTGTTTTGTTATCCATAGCTGCTTCTCTCAATACTTTTTCCATTAGTGTCTTCCCATCTTCTTTGGCCTAATTTGTGAAATAAAAAATAAAATGAAAAGAGAGAAAACAGTTAAAAAAGAAAATATTGCCCAAATAATAATAATAATAATAATAACAGGCTAAGATGTCGGAAATCACTACACATAATTTCATCTATATGTGTTTAGCATTAATTTAAATCAAAATAGAGACATAACTAAACTGCCCAACAAGACTAGGGAGCACATACTAGCTAGTAGAGAATTGGCCAAGGATTCCTCATTAGACTATGAGAAATTCAATGACTACATACAATTAAAAATTCTCAAGCACAAGCTTCAAGATATCTAGTGCCGTAATGTGGCGTGTGCCACCAATTGCTGACGCATGTAATAAATTTCTAATATAAAATCTATATATGGCACGCAACACCACCGCAGAGTCTGATGCTGTAATTGCACGACATGCTTGGTGTTTAAAATTTCCCACTAGGTACAAGGATATTGTCACAAAAACTCGATTACTGGGAAGTATTAATACATGCTAATTAACATGTCTTATCGACTACCTAAAAGTATATATCAAACATAAATGTGCACCATATGCTAAAGAACTAAGAACAACTTACTGAAGAAATTAGGTTTTTGGTCATCATCGTATCAAGACCAGATGGAGATGGAGATGGAGGAGAACGGTTTTCTTTTATGGGGGTTTGGCCAAGTAAGAGCAATGGCGGCCTATAAGATCCTTGAAAAAAGGGTGACGGATAGGAATATTGATAAAGAACTAAGCCAGAAAGACCAATCAATACGAGGAATGTTGAGATAATTTGACGAATTTCTCGAGCAAGAGGGTGATTGATGCTCGTATTGTGGTGGTTTAGGCAGTGGCAGCCACCGTATTCGAGCCCGTCAACTGCGTTGAAGTTGGTGCCACCCGAATCCATGTTCTAGTTGAATCAATTGTATCTTCTATTTTGAAAAGAAAATATGTCCAATATATTAAGATCATAGTCAACTTATTAATAATGTAATTAAGTTTTTTTCAATTCTTGGCCCTCTTGCCTATTCCTATACATGCATGCCTAACTTTTGCTTGTATTCATTCTTGTAACAATTATGGTGCTATCTTTACTCAAAAAAAAAAAAAAAAATTATGGTGCTATATTAACTAATATATAGAAATAATATCTTTTCCATTTACTTATGGGTACTGTTAGTTGATAATTAGTGTATGTATGTATATACATAGACATAACACCACGGTTTGAATTTCAGCTCTAATATCAAAGTTTAAATAATTTGAAAAATGAAGCAATATTGTTCGATATCTACTAATCCCTCCGTCCCAAATATATATATATATATATAGTACACTTGACTTCTTCACAGAGATTAAGAATTGTATTGGAAACATATATTTTGCAATCCATGTTCCTAATTTACTTTTATTTAATGAGTGAAATTTAAAATTGATAGTTTTAAGTATTAAATGTGTGTAAATTAGCAAAATAATGCAAATTAGACTTACTAATAAAGAAAGAAGACTATATATTTGGGACATCTCAAAAAAGAATAGTAAATTATATATTTGAGATGGATGGAGTATACTGTTAATAAAACTAATGAGTACTGAGTAGTGCTTAAAAACATCACGAATATTTTGTTATAAAACCTTCAATCCTATGTTGCTTGCATTGATGCATGCCACATGAATTTAAAATACACATGCATAGTATCGGTGTATGCCACATGGATAGGAGATTTTGTTATGAAACTTTCGAGAGATTTTTGAATATTTTTGTTAAACCAGTAGTACCTAAAGATGGTGTTTATTTATTTAGTTATTTCGGTCACCACATAATTTTGCTCGTTCATGAGTCGAAGAAAATTATTTCATTAATATTTCCTTAAATAGGGAGGAAACTTTGATATGCTATGCTAGAAGCTTAAGTAATGGATGAACCACTTGCGCATCATTATTATTGATGACTTTGTTGGCAGTTAGGTTCTGGGGGGGGGGGGGGGGGGGGGGGGGGGGGGGGGGGGGGGGGGGGGGGGGGGGGGGGGGGGGGGGGGGGGGGGGGGGGGGGGGGGGGGGGGGGGGGGGGGGGGGGGGGGGGGGGGGGGGGGGGGGGGGGGGGGGGGGGGGGGGGGGGGGGGGGGGGGGGGGGGGGGGGGGGGGGGGGGGGGGGGGGGGGGGGGGGGGGGGGGGGGGGGGGGGGGGGGGGGGGGGGGGGGGGGGGGGGGGGGGGGGGGGGGGGGGGGGGGGGGGGGGGGGGGGGGGG